>CM038629.1:46271507-46284007 GCA_021554675.1 Leuciscus idus | reverse complement strand
TGATATGATTTAAAATAATAGTTTATTTTTACAATTTATTTATCTCTAATGACGTTGATCGCGAGCAGCTTTCATGTCGTGTTCCTCTTGGATAACGATAATGATGATAATTGAGTCAAAAGAGTCAAGAGTCGCTGTAATGATTCGATTTGTGTTCAGTGAATCAAATCCGAGTGAATCGTTCCTGCAGATTCACTCTCTCTTCCAGTGCAAGTGTGTGTAAAGCCATCATCAGATCTGATGCAAGTGTGTATCGAGCAGCAATATTCCCCCGGAGGAATAAAGCTTCGTCTTCCACCTCTGATCAATCTTCCCTTTATGAACTTTATGAGTTTATATCTGTTCTTCTACAATACTCTCTTTACCGTCACGTCTCTGCACGGAAAACATGTGCGGTTTTATGTAATAAAGCAATCACTTCAATGAGTCGAACACTTAAAATTATGAAATATATGGAAGCCCAAAAAACATGCGAACCATAATTATGAATACTGAGTCATATTTTAGATTAATAGTCAAAGTTATGACATACTAAGTCAAATTAAAATCGAAAAATTGACTTAAAAAGACAAATATGACAGTCAAAATTGTCATAAGTCATAATTTCAACTTTTCAATTACTTAGTATGCCATAATTCTCATAAACTAAAATTATGATTGTCATAATTATTTACTTTTTATGTCATAACTGTGACTTTTATCTCATAATTATGACTTAGTATGTCATAATTCTTTACTTTAGTATGTCATAATTTTTTACTTTTTATGTCATAACTTCTACTTTTATCTCATAATTAGGACATCATTTTTATTTCATAACTTTGACTTTTATCTCATAATTAGGACATCATTTTTTACATTTATTTCATAACTTTGACTTTTATTTCATAATTAGGACATCATTTTTTACTTTTGTCATAACTTCGACTTTTATCTCATAATTAGGTCATCATTTTTATTTCATAACTTTGACTTTTATCTCATAATTAGGACATACTTTTTTACTTTTTATTTCATAACTGACTTTTATCTCATAATTATGACATCATTTTTTACTTTTTATGTCATAACTTTGATTTTTATCTCTTAGGACATAATTTTTTACATTTATTTCATAACTTTGACTTTTATTTCATAATTAGGACATCATTTTTTACTTTTGTCATAACTTCGACTTTTATCTCATAATTAGGACATCATTTTTATTTCATAACTTTGACTTTTATCTCATAATTAGGATATCATTTTTTACTTTTTGATTTCATAACTTTTACTTTTATCTCATAATTAGGACATCATTTTTTACTTTTTAATTTCATAACTTTGACTTTTATCTCATAATTATGACTTAGAATGTTATAATTTTTTACTTTTTATGTCAACTTCGACTTTTATCTCATAATTAGGACATAAATTTTTACTTTTTATTTCATAACTTTGATTTGTATAATTTTTTTACTTTTTATGTCATAACTTCGACTTTTATCTCATAATTAGGACATCATTTTTTACTTTTTATGTCATAACTTTGATTTGTATCTAATTTTTTACTTTTTATGTCATAACTTCGACTTTTATCTCATAATTAGGACATCATTTTTTACTTTTTGTCATAACTTTGATTTTTATCTCATAATTAGGACTTTTTTTTTTACTTTTTATGTCATAACTTCGACTTTGATCTCATAATTAGGACATCATTTTTTACTTTTTATGTCATAACTTCGACTTTTATCTCATAATTATGACTTAGTATGTCATAATCTTGACATTATATCTGATTATTTTGACTATTTTTGTCTTAATTAGGATTTACAAAGCATGTTTTTTGTTGTTGTCATGTGACAGTAAAGGGCTTCCATATATATATATATATATATATATATATATATATAATATATATATATATATATATGTGTGTGTGTTCCGTTTATCAATGAACCAGTGAGATTATGTTCATAATTAACATTGAGATGAATATTGTACAGTATTGTGTTGAAGCTTGGGTTTGTTGAAAAGGACCAAACTCTTCAGGCGTTCTGTGGCTTGTGTTCGCGTTCTCTTGAGTGAATGAGCCATAAACACTGGCCACTCTCCTGTGTTCGGTCCGCTTGTGTTGCTCATGCTGAGCTCTGAGCTCTGATGTGCCTCCAACTAAATATTAATCAAACATATTTGACACTCTGTGATGATGAAACATTTTTATGATTCTTTTGATTCATTTCAATCTTTGGCTCAGTGTTGTCATTGTTGTAAGGAACATTTGCATGAATTGTGAAAGTCTGAGGAACTGAAATCAATAATCCGAGTTTACTGTGTGAATGAGAGCAGATGAAACTATGAAATCATCATAACGAACAAACAGCCGAGAGCAGAAGAGGACGAGACTAGAGGAAATCACTTAGCATTTACTCCAGCCAATCAGCATCTACAGAAGCCCATTTCTGGCACACGAGGAAAATATCAGGCTTCGGGGATTAATTAGGACATCAAAAATCATACTAAGTCATAATTATGACGAAAAAGTAGAAATTGTTACATACTGAGTCATAATTATGAGATAAAGTCATAATTATGAGATACTAAGTCATAATTATGAGGAAAAATATTTTTTTTAGAAATGTAGAAATTGTTACATACTGAGTCATAATTATGAGACAAAGTCAGAATTATGAGATACTAAGTCATAATTATGAGGAAAAAGAAATTTTGTAGAAATGTAGAAATTGTTACATACTGAGTCATAATTATGAGACAAAATCAGAATTATGAGATACTAAATTATAATTATGAGGAAAAAATTATGTCTTTGTTTGTCTTAAGTCATTATTATGAGATGCCAAGTCATAATGAGAAAAAGTTTAAATTATAAGATACAAAGTCATGATTATGAGAATGAGATACTAAGTCATAATTATATTACACACTAAGTAATTATGAGAAAAAAGTAAAAAATTGACATACTGTCATAATTATGAGACAAAGTCAAAATGAGATTAGTTGAAAAAGTTGAAATTATGACTTTCTGTGCATCTCATAGTTATAACTTAGTGTGTCATTATCATTACGATGTCATAAAAGTCTTAATTATAATTGAGAAAAGCATGATTTTGTTCCTATGTGTCAGAAATGGGCTTCCCTAAAAATAATATATAATAAATATATAATATATAAAAAAATACTAATGTAATATTGCCCTGAAGAGGTGATTTACCGTGGTAAATGTGGCATGACGTGTGCAGTGTTTGTGTATCTCTGCTTCACGTGTGTCTAATGTGCTACACACTCTCTGCATTCTGTGTTTGCTTTTATTTTTTATAATCTGTCTCTGATGAATGGAAATGCTAATAAAAATGTCGTGTTTAATATGAACGGGTGTGTTTGTGGTTTAATTGCCCTCTGGGAAATCACCGTTCTTGTGGTTTCAGGATTTAATTTTCTGTTTATTTTCATGAAGATGATCGTGATTAATCTGAGTTATTATTATGATCACAGTAATGGAGATGTAGTTCTGCTCTGAGCCGCTGGGTGGCAGCAGCGCGCGGATGAAGAGCGTCACGTGACTCGCGGACGTCACACACATAGCGTCACGCTGAAGAAAACACAGAATAACACCCGGTTTTAATATAACATGTATTTTTTTTATCAGAAACTTGAAGTTCACTGACTCGTTTCTCCGTCTACAGAACACACACATGCTCGTCTGAAGCTCCAGGAGGGTCTCTCACAGGTGTGGAAACATCACTTCAGATTTTATGTCATTTAAAACTGAATGTGTGTTTTATTGACGGATGATTTCAGTCTCACTGGAGATTCTGATTCCGTTTCTTCTCAAGGTCCTCGAGAGCGGCAGCGTGTGTGTGTGTGTGTGTCTCAGTCACCATAGAGAAATGCAAAGTTGGAGTTGACAACAAGGAAAGGCCTTGGTCTCCATGGCAACTGCAATGCCTTAATAAACACAAAGAGAAAGATGAGACGCAGAGACGGACGTGTGTGAGTGAGTGTGTGTTAGAGTATTTAAGTGTGTGTGTGTGAGAGAGAGAGAGAGTCTCTAAAGGACTACACACTTGAAGTATTCATGATTTGAGCGCTTCTGTTAATCAGAGCTGGACTGAGAATGACGCGCTTGAACTCATATATCGCAGATATTCCTGCAACTTCCTGTTTCTGAGCCCCCACTTCCGGTCCGAGAGCTTCAGTCCTGCTCGAGTCTCTCGTGATGTTTGAAGAATGTGTTTCTCCTTCAGGACATGATGAAGGAAAAGCTCTTCCCCAGAGTTTCTGTCTCGTTTTCCACACAAATATCCAAACATTCCGAGATTACAGTGGAGGATCATCAGCTCTAGTCCAGAGCCTCGAGGAAGAGCTCTATACACACACGCTGTGTGTGTGTGTCTGAGTGTGACACACTGTGTACATGTGTGTGTGTGTGTGTGTGTGTGTGAGAGACACTGAGTAAATGTGAGTGTGTGTGAGTGAGTGAGTGAATGATTAATAAACATAATAAAATGTGTTTTCATACAGTTTGTACAGTATAATAAACATTACGTCTATGGAGGTCCTCACAAGTATAGCTAAACAAACGTGTGTGTGTGTGTGTGAGTGTGACACACTGTGTACATGTGAGTGTGTGTGTGTCTGTGAGAGAGAGTGTGAGTGTGTGTCTGTGAGAGAGAGAGTGTGTGTGTATGTGTGTGTGTCTGTGAGTGAGTGAGTGTGAGTTAGGGCTGCACAATTAATCGAATTTCTAATCGCGATTACGATTATGGATGCCACGATTGCGTAATCGTTCAAAGCCGCGATTACAAAAAAAAAAAAAAAAAAATCCACTCTGCGTGCATTTAGAGCATGTTATGAGAGGCGAATCACAACTACTTAAGAAAACCCAGCACAATAGGAACTACCAGGCAGTGACGTATGTGTACGCTGAAATAAAAAGTCTTTCACCTCAGAAAAACGGACGTTCCTGTCATGTCAGCCGTTATAGGCTACTGTTAGCGCACATTCTTCAATTGCATGCGCAAATGCGGCGGCGCGCGCTGTGTATAAAGTGCAGAGGAAACTACGAGCATGCAACGTTGTTACGTTGTAAATTAGTAAGTCACGAATTAAAAGTAAAATGCCAATAAATCACGTTACTGGTACGTCGTGTATTAGCTGAGAAGGATTTGCATGCAGGGATGATTTTCATTCTATTCACCAGGAGCAGTTTCCATGTTTCATTAACAGTTCTTGTTAATATTGTGTATCACCATGGTAACTGTCGTTTCAATATTAACCCCAAAATGCCCCTTTATTTTCACTTTGTGTTATTTTTTATATTTTTAAATGACTGTGGTGGCTCATATCAACATTGTATTAACAAAAGCTAGTTTGGGACTGCTATTTAATAGCTTTAAGGCCCGTACACACCGGGACGAATATCGGCGCGCGTTTTTCAACGCGTTTTTTGTGTTCACACCCAAGCGATTTTCGCTGACGATGAGCCGAGTGAACGTGCAAATTCATTCCCTGACATTAGATGGCGCTTAATGTAAAACAGAAATACAATACCACTCCATAACAGTATATACTCTGCAATACCACTCCATAACAGTTCTCTTTTAACAAGATTTTTGTAGTCGCTGTCGCGTTTGTCATATAGTTCTTTATTCCGACACCAACGAGACCAGCAGCTCTACATTCATCTTGCCTTGCATCTTCCTCGTCATTTCTTCCCGGCAGTGTAGACGCTACTTGGCGTATATCTTCTTCGCTGTTACGTATGTGTGCTCGGCAAGACCGTTTTGTGTTTGAGCGCCCCCAAGTTGTGTTTTACTGTAACTTCAGAAGCTCCAGACACGTGAGCAAAAGCGCCAATCTCATTGGTCGGATAGTTTTTGACGCGGCGCGTCAAACCAAAGAAACGAACCTGAGGCGTTTAAAAAAAATTACGCTTTTATGCGTGGCGTTTTTCGCGTCGGTTACATTGGCGCCCTTTGTTTAGTCACGAGGCGTTAAACGTCGGCGAATATCGCGCACGAAATTCGTCCCGGTGTGTACGGGCCTTAATGTTTATTTTTTAATAGTCTTTACTATTAGTCCTATTCTTACAATTTATTTGTATGTTAAGTAAAGGGGGACAGGACAGTGTGTGTGTTCACAATTTTTAAGTAAACATGTATAATTATATATATATATTCAATGTAAATTGTGATAATCGTAATTAATAATCGCAATTACAATTTCAAGGGAATAATCGGCAATTATGATTTTTGTCATAATCGTGCAGCCCTAGTGTGAGTGAGTGAGTGAGTGTGAGTAGCTTCATGAGGATTTCGCTTGGGGGTTCTGAGACGAGACGCTGATCCAGACACAATAATCCTCCAGTTCTTCTGTCTGGTTCTCCAGCACTGATGTCTGAACACTCACTCTCACACACACACACACACACACACACACACACACACACACACACACACACACACACACACACACACACACACACACACACACACACACACAGTTCCTGGAGGAGCACAACGACTGTTTCCCTGAAGATCATCAGAATGAAGTGAGTTTGAGCTGAAAACAGAGCAGGATCTGCTGATGGAGTCAGACAAATGATCAAAGGTAACATTACAGTTCAAGGTTGTGTTGTTCTGTTGAGTAGTGTGTGTGTGTGTGTGTGTGTGTGTGTGTGTGTGTTTCCCAGGTCAAAAGTGTGTGTTGATGTGGTTCGTGTTCCTCCTTCAATCCCAGTTTTCTGGACCAGCAGGTGAAAATGTAGCATCTGATCACTTGGTAATCAGCCACACACACACACACACACACACACACACACACACACACACAATCTGTTCCTCTTCTATGAGTCTGTAAAAGCATCTGCTAAACGCATAAATGTGACGAATCATTCATTCATGAAAGGCTGTGTTGGTCAGCTGTAACACTAGTGAGAGATGAAGAGTGTGTGTGTGTGTGTGTGTGTGTGTGTGTGTGTGTGTTGGTCAGCTGTAACACTAGTGAGAGATGAAGAGTGTGTGTGTGTGTGTGTGTGTGTGTGTGTGTGTGTGTGTGTGTGTGTGTGTTGGGCGTCAGCTGAGAGTGGCTGCTTTCAGACGGTGACGTTGAGTTTGTGGTCTTTCTATTCTCAGACAGACGATTGTGTAATTATCCTCCATATGAACACGCCCGACAACACACACACACACACACACACACACACACACAGGAAAACCTTTTATTTGCATATGCATAACATTTACACACATTAACTGTCGGAATCTCAGCACTGTTGAATATCTACAGTAAACAAGAAGGCAGTTTCATCATCAGGTGTGTGTGTGTGTATCTTTGTGTGTGAGAGTGTATGTTTGTGAGTGTGTGTGTCTGAGAGTGAAAGAGTCAGCTGTGTGTGTGTATGTATGTGTGAGTGAGAGTGTGTGTGTCTGAGATTTGTGTGTGTGTGTGTGAGTGAGTGAGAGTGTGTGTGTCTGAGAGTGAAAGAGAGAGTGAGTGTGTGTGAGAGTGAGTGTCTGAGAAGTGTGTGTGTGTCTGTCTGTCTGAGAGTGAAAGAGTCAGCTGTGTGTGTGTGTGTGTGAGTGAGTGAGAGTGTGTGTGTCTGAGATTGTGTGTGTGTGTGTGTGTGTGTTCAGATCAACAGAATCATCTACAGTCAGAAGAAGAAAAACATCCTAGAAGAGCAGAAGTGTGTCTGAGGTTCCTCTGAGATCCCATCTCACACACACACACACACACACACACACACACACACATTCCTCTGTCAGCGTTTGATGATCACGAGCGCTGATACTGCTTCATCCTACGGCTCAGAATCTCTTGGTAAAAGTCAACGATCTGAGACGCTGATATCAGTGTTTGCGTTTCACACAATCCTTCAGTTCAGCGGTAAGAACGTGGAAAACATCCAGAGAAAACACACACACACACACACACACACACACACACGCGCGTCTCTGCACTGGAGAACACCAGCTCTTCCTCAGAGTCTCTGTCTCCAGCGCTGGACACTCTCGAGCCGAGACTCAGTTCCTGGAGGAGCAGAAGAACCGTTCCTGAAGATCCTCAGATAAAGTGAGTCTGAGCTGAACAACAGAATCTGCTGATGAGGCAGGAAATACTCAATCCAAAGGAAAAAAACTCAATCAAATGGTGACACCTTACAATAATGACACATTAATTAACATTAGGTGATGCATTAACTAACAGCGAGCAAAACGTGTATCAGCATTTATTATATGTAAAACTATAACAATAAATCTTAAGTATGAGATCAAAAAGTCATAACTGAGATTCAAAGTCCAAAAAAATTGTCATAAAAAAATCACATTTGCACATTTGGACTTTTAATCTCAATAATTTCCATTTTTTCACCACATAACTAAGACTTTTTCATGTAATTGTTATGAGCTCAGTTCAAAGTCATTATTAGAAATGATATCTTGGAAAACAAATTTAAATGAAGTGAGTTTTTGCTTAAAACAAGCAAAATGATCTGCCAATGGGGTCAAAAAAAGAACCTTGTTTTCCATTTGAATTAAGATTATTTGTCTGACCCCATTGGCAGATCATTTTGCTTGTTTTAAGCAAAAACTCACTTCATTTAGATTATTTTATGACAAAAAAATCAAGTCATATTTTGACTTTTTTTCTGGGTGGTTGCTAGGCGGTTGCTAGGGTGTTATGGTTGGTTGCTAGGGTATTTTGGGTGGTTACTAGGGTGTTCTGGGTGGTTGCGGGGCGGTTGCTAGGGTGTTATGGGTGGTTGCTAGGCTGTTTTGGATGGTTGCTAGGGTATTTTGGGTGGTTACTAGAGTGTGCTAGGTGGTTGCTATGGTGTTGCTAGGGTGTTCTGGGTGGTTGCTAGGGTGTTCTGGGTGGTTGCTAGGCGGTTGCTAGGGTGTTCTGGGTGGTTGCTAGGCGGTTGCTAGGGTGACCTGGGTGGACGCTATGAAGATTTCAGGCCATTACTTATTGGCTGCTTGATAATATAAATCCTCTGAGGGAGAGAGAGAGGGAGACGCAGGGGTGTCAGGCCCTTTGTGTCTGTGTGTGTGAAAACGTCGGTTTGGATTTGAATTTTTTAACTCCCCAATGTTAAGTCAATGGGAGTTTTTCCGAGTTTTGATCGTCATTTTTAGGAAAACCGTAAGTCCGATCAGTCTGAAAAGGTATAGCAGCTCGAGTCAGATCAGTTTGAGTGTCTGAGCCGAGTTTGGAGTATGTAGAGTTAAAGCTCTAGGAGGAGATAGAGTATACATTTTTAGTTAGAAGAATAATAATACGTTTAAATAGGATTTCAGTAAGTTGGCTCTCTCAAGCCAACTTAATTATGACTTTTTGATCTCATACTTAAGATTTATTGTCATAATTTCCATTTTTTCACCTCATAACTGTGACTTTTTCATCTTAGTGATGAGCTCAGGTGAAGTCACTGTGTCATGTTTTGCTTGTTTTAATTACTTTAGATTTTGTCTTCTCAGAAAACAAGATATCATTTCTTATATCATTTTACTTCTCTAGTAAATGCATCTTGATTTAAGAATATTTAGATATTTGGACTAGAAACAAGACAAAAATACTTAGAAAAGCATTTTTTGCAGTGCACTTTTGCTCTCATACTTTAGATTTACTGTCACAATTTCTACTTTTTATGAACATCTTATCATCTCATTCTGATCTCAGCTCAGAGTCACTGTGTTCCTCCAGTGTGTGTGTGTGAGTGTGTGTGTGTTCAGCTTCATCTCAGCTCAGAGTCGCTGTGTTCCTCCAGTAAGTGTTTCCCATTTAAATCAAGATCATTTTTCTAATCCCATTGACAGATAATTCTGCTTATTTTAAGCAAAAACTCTCTTAATTTTTCTTTTTTTATTATAATTTTTTTCTTCCAGAAAACAAGAGAATTTCTCATGTCGTTTTACTTCTCTAGTAAATGCGTCTTGATTATAAGAATTTTTAGATATTTGAACTAGAAACAAGAAAAGCATTTTTTGCAGTGCACTTTTGTAAAAAAAAGTTTTACTTTTAATCGCATACTTAAGATTTATTGTCATAATTTCTATTTATGACCATTTTCGCATCTTTTCACTGCGATCTCGGCTGGCAGTCGCTGTGCTCCTCCAGTGCGTGTGTGTGAGTGTGTGTGTGAGTGTGTGTGAGTGTGTTCAGATCTCGGCAGGCAGTTGCTGTGCTCCTCCAGTGCGTGTGTGTGTGTTCAGATCTCGGCTGGCAGTGGCTGTGCTCCTCCAGTGCGTGTGTGTGAGTGTGTGTGAGTGTTCAGCTGCTGATCTTGGTGAGCATCTTGTTGATGGCCTGTTTGACGTGTGTTGTGGAGCTGCGTCTGCGGGTCTTGCCCTGAACGGCGCGCCGGCGCCGGATCTCTCGCAGGAGCTCGTGAAACGCCTCGGCCACGCCTCCACCCGACCCGACCCGGTCCGCGCACGCAGAACACTCGTAGAACGCGCACGCCATATCGGCTGCCAGTCGCTCGCCCTCCTCCGTGGCCACCTGACGACCCAGGTCCAGATCCGCCTTGTTCCCCAGCAGAACCAGAGGCACGTGTTTGGGCCGCTTCACCTCGTCCAGGAGCCCTTAAAGGAGACAGCAGGAAGATATCACTTTTCCCGTCTTTAAAGGTGCAGTGTGTGATTTTAGCAGCATCTAGTGGTGAGGTTGTGAATTGCACCCAACAGAAGTTACGGTGGCCGACAGGAAGTGATGTCGTCGTCTGAGACAGCAGAGAGTAGCCAGTTAAACAATGAGGTTTCTTTACAAAGATCAATTATGATGTTTACTTTGTTATTCAGTAAAACGATGTTATTGCGAATATTATTGTGACTTGTTCATCACTGTGTCAGTGTTTTATCCGCTGACTTTAGCTGAAGCTTCTTTACACGAAGAACAACATAGTGACGAAACGCGTTTGTCCGCTCAGGGCCACCGTAGAAACATGTGGATGTAAGCGGACCCGCGGTGTGTGTAGAGAGAAATGCCTCAATCTAAGCTAATAAACACATAACGCTTCATTAAGTAAGGTCTTTATACACCACTGAAAACATAGTTATGTTTATGATATTGCATTTCTGTCAACAGATCCTCCTAAATATTACACACTGCACCTTTAAGTGCTGTAATCGTCCGCTTCTACAACACAGAAAACGTGTAAAGTGAAACCCAGTAACTGTGTTCTGGTGAGTCTTTCTCTGACAGAAAATAAGCCGGTCAGATTTCGCTCCTTCTGACGTATGAAGAGGATCTTATTATAATATTACCGGCCCTTAATCTGCACGTTTACACACACCAGCCGACATTTGGTTCCACAAGAGACAACAGAGACCAGTTCTATCGCAATGATAGAAGATCCAGCAAAGCCTGAAACTGTTGTGTGGTTGAGCACAGACGAGCACTGAACACTATTGACCAGAACATGTCACCGCTGTCTTATAAACACCTCAGGAACTGTGGACACTTGTGGAGAAGTTAAACATGATGATGAGATGATCAGTGTAACTCCACAACAACTACAGAAATGTCTCCACTAACATTCAGAAGCTCTTCCTGAGTCTCTCCGTAAGGCTGCACTCGCTACTGGTTATTCTGGGATTCTGGATGAGTGAGATTGGCCTGTTTTGTTATTGCCGGAGTTTCTGAAGCTCGTGTAAAGACTCCGCCCTCTTCTGAATGGAGGCGGAGCTAAAGCTCATTTGCATTTAAAGGTGTAGTCTGTAAGAATGACAGCTAGTGGTCGAGATAGGTACTGCAGTCCAAATTCAAGATATCAGAGATTGTTCCCCGCCTCCTCAGACTCGACGCTCACGCGGGTCGCCAGTTTGAGAACGCAACAGGAACGAGCGCAATTGACAACGAAAGCCGAGGAGACTTACACACTTGTTTTGATTTATCCGCGTTTTAATATGCTCTCGTTCGTAGAGATTTATAGATGGACATCGAGGCTTTTTAGGTTGTGTGGAATCTGCAATCTCTGACCCAGTGTGTTTGCTCGTTTCCATGGTTACGATACGCTGTGTTTCCTGACAACTGGCATCCCGGGTGTCGAAATACTATTGGCTGAACCGGGAGTGGGCGGAGTCACACAGACCAAAACAAAAACCAACTGACAACACGGAACGTGTAAAACAATAAGTAAAGTAACTGTAGAAGTGTTTATCAGAGGAACGAGAGCACGAGCTTAGCATGTTTCCTAAATATCTGCAAACATATTATGGTATTTTTATGCTTTAGTAGAGTAAAACAGTTACATACAGCACCTTTAAAGACACACAAAAATGGAGCGTTTTTGCTCACACCCAAAAAGGGGCAAATTTGACAAGCTGTAATAAATGATCTGGTATTTTGAGCTGAGATCTCACACACACATTCTGGAGACGCCAGAGATTTATATTACATCTGGTGAAGAGGAGAGTCACCTTTAAGAGGAGCCACGTCCTCGAAGCTCCCGCGGTCCGTGATGTCGTAGACTAGGATGAACCCGTCGCCCC
>CM038629.1:46139007-46249007 GCA_021554675.1 Leuciscus idus | reverse complement strand
GTTATAATATTTGATTCTATTATTTTTATGTTTTTAATTATTATTCTATGTATTCTAAGCTTTGGCAATATTGTATTATTTACAGTCATGCCAATAAAGCAATTTTAAATTTGATAGATAGATAGATAGATAGAAAGAAAGGTAAAGGAAATTAAATCTGCAGACAAAATGTACAATTAAAAAAATGATTTAGTAGAGCCTAATTGTCATTATATATGTATAAATAGCCTAGTGCAATATTTAATGCACAACACATAAACAGACCACAATCTATGATATTGAATTTGATCATTCAGTAAATGTTATTAATATATAAATATATGAGGATGATGTAAAGCAGGTTTGTTCATGTGATGAGGTTCAGTCTTCTTGTGTTCAGAGATTCAGGGCGGGGCGACAGATGCGCGCGTCCCAAACCTCGCTTCACTGCCTAGATAGTGCACATGTGAACAGTGTGTGCGCGTCACCGGGGATCAGAACCGAAGCCTAGACAGTGAACAGTGTGTGCGCGTCACCGGGGATCAGAACCGAAGCCTAGACAGTGAACAGTGTGTGCGCGTCACCGGGGATCAGAACCGAAGCCTAGACAGTGAGCAATGGAGGATTAGAGACGCGACCAGAGAGACACAAACCAGAGCATCAGAGCCTCCTCGCGTCTCCATCATTCCTCCGTCCCGCAGAACCGAACACACACACCGAAACCGAGCCGAACACACACACACCGATACCGGGAACACCGAGCCGAACACACACACACCGATACCGGGAACACCGAGCCGAACACACACACACCGATACCGGACACACCGAGCCGAACACACACGCCGATACTGGGAAACCGAGCCGAACACACACGCCGAGCCGAACACACCCGATCCCGGCCGATGGACGGAACACACGCGCTCTGACGGAGATCTGCACTCGTGGATGTTCGGCTCGGTTCGGAGGTTCGATCGCTCGCTATTGTTCGGATGTGCGACGCTGAGAATCAAAGAGTCCGATTGATTCCCGAGCGAACATGAATTATTCTGCTCTCCGATGGGGTTCATCGCCTTGCTGCTTCATCTTCATCATCATCATCATCATCATTCAGGTGCGTGTTTTCTTCTCATCTATAGGTATAAATGAGCGGTTACATGGAGCGTTCATTACACACGCGCGTCATTAAACCAGCTCGTGTCTGGCTAGATGTGTGTGTGTGTGTGTGTGTGTGTTTGTCTGAACTGATGCGAGTTACACGATCAGAATCTGCTACAATATTCCTGCAGGCGAATCTGGGTCACACAGATGAACGTGTGTTTGTGTGTGTGTGTGTGTGTGTGTGTGTGTGTGTGTGAAGCATCAGTCGGCTTTCACTCACGGTTACTGCTGCACAGGAAATTAAACATTTATTCTATAAAAATAACAACATAGTAGGCCTATATAATAATTTTTATTATGCATTTATTTGGATATTATTATTATGCTAATATTATTATTATGATATTTTTATTCGGATATTAATAATAATAATTATTATGATATTTTTATTGGGTTATTATTATTATTATAATGCTATTTTTATTTAGATATAATTATAATTATTATTAAACAAGTGATATAGCTTATAAAAGGCTTAACGCTAATTTAGAATCAGCATTTTTCAGTCAAAGTCTGCAGGAATTTTCCAGTCGATTTTCAAATGTGTGTGTGTGTGTGTGTGATTGATTGATTGGGAAAGACACTGAACTGAGAGTCAGACATGACTCAGGCTCAGTGAACATGACTTTATGAGTGACACAGTTCAGCTCAGGCCTTTGAATCAGTCGTTTACTGTATTGAATATGAACATGAACTCATGATTAATGAAGGATCGCACTCTTTCTCTTCACTGGATGTTGTTTGGTGGAAATCATGGTGTGAAAAATTATTATCATATGATGTTACAAGTGAGAATGTGTTTACAAGTGAGAATGAGTTGTTTTTGACATACACCTGTGTGTGTGTGTGTGTGTGTGTGTGTGTATAATTGTGAGTGTATGTGAGAGTGAGTGTGAGTGTGTGAGAGAGTTTAGTGAGTGAGTGTGTGTGTGTGTGTGTGTGTGTATGTGTGTGTGTGTGTGTGTGTGTGTGAGTGAGTGTATGTGAGAGTGAGTGTGAGTGTGTGAGAGAGTTTAGTGAGTGTGAGAGAGTTGAGTGAGTGTGTGAGAGTTTAGTGAGTGTGTGAGAGAGTTTAGTGAGTGTGTGTGTGTGTGTGAGTGAGTGAGTGTATGTGAGAGTGAGTGTGAGTGTGTGAGAGAGTTTAGTAAGTGTGTGTGTGTGTGTGTGTGTGAGTGAGTGAGTGTATGTGAGAGTGAGTGTGAGTGTGTGAGAGAGTTTAGTGAGTGAGTGTGTGTGTGTGTGTGTGTGTGTGTGTGTGTGAGTGAGTGTATGTGAGAGTGAGTGTGAGTGTGTGAGAGTTTAGTGAGTGAGTGTGAGTGTGTGTGTGTGAGAGAGTGAGTGAGTGAGTGAGTGATGTGTGTGTGTGTGTGTGTGTGTGTGTGTGTGTGTGTGTGTGTGTGTGTGTGTGTGTGTGTTAGTCAGCCATCAATAATCACACATGATCTTCAATTGTTCCCTCAGTGTGTGTGTGAAGCTCCTCAGGTGATGGAGAAGTTGTGGTGGAGAAGTTGTGGTGTGGTGGAGAAGCTGTGATGTGGTGGAGAAGCTGTGATGTGGTGGAGAAGCTGTGATGTGGTGGAGAAGCTGTGATGTGGTGGAGAAGCTGTGATGTGGTGGAGAAGCTGTGATGTGGTGGAGAAGTTGTGATGTGATGGATAAGCTGTGCTGTGATGGAGAAGCTGTGCTGTGATGGAGAAGCTGTGCTGTGATGGAGAAGTTGTGATGGAGAAGCTGTGATGTGATGGAGAAGCTGTGATGTGATGGAGAAGCTGTGATGTGATGGAGAAGCTGTGATGGAGAAGCTGTGATGTGGTGGAGAAGCTGTGGTGGAGAAGTTGTTATGTGGTGGAGAAGTTGTGATGTGGTGGAGAAGCTGTGGTGGAGAAGCTGTGGTGGAGAAGTTGTTATGTGGTGGAGAAGTTGTGGTGGAGAAGTTGTGATGTGATGGAGAAGCTGTGATGGAGAAGTTGTGGTGGAGAAGCTGTGGTGGAGAAGTTGTGATGTGGTGGAGAAGCTGTGGTGGAGAAGTTGTGATGTGGTGGAGAAGTTGTGGTGGAGAAGTTGTGATGTGGTGGAGAAGCTGTGGTGGCGAAGCTGTGGTGGCGAAGCTGTGGTGGAGAAGTTGTGATGTGATGGAGAAGCTGTGATGAGAAGCTGTGGTGGAGAGGTTGTGATGGAGAAGTTGTGATGTGGTGGAGAAGTTGTGGTGGAGAGAAGTTGTGGTGGAGAAGTTGTGATGTGGTGGAGAAGCTGTGGTGGAGAAGCTGTGGTGGAGAAGCTGTGGTGGAGAAGCTGTGGTGGAGAAGTTGTGATGTGGTGGAGAAGTTGTGATGTGGTGGAGAATCTGTGATGAGAAGCTGTGGTGGAGAGGTTGTGATGGAGAAGTTGTGATGTGGTGGAGAAGCTGTGGTGGAGAAGTTGTGATGTGGTGGAGAAGCTGTGATGTGATGGAGAAGCTGTGATGGAGAAGTTGTGATGTGATGGAGAAGTTGTGATGTGATGGAGAAGTTGTGATGGAGAAGCTGTGATGGAGAAGCTGTGATGGAGAAGCTGTGATGGAGAAGCTGTGGTGGAGAAGTTGTGATGGAGAAGTTGTGATGGAGAAGTTGTGATGGAGAAGTTGTGATGTGATGGAGACGTTGTGATGGAGAAGCTGTGGTGGAGAAGTTGTGATGGAGAAGTTGTGATGTGATGGAGACGTTGTGATGGAGAAGCTGTGGTGGAGAAGCTGTGATGGAGAAGCTGTGATGTGGTGGAGAAGCTGTGGTGGAGAAGCTGTGGTGGAGAAGCTGTGGTGGAGAAGTTGTGATGGAGAAGCTGTGATGTGGTGGAGAAGCTGTGATGGAGAAGTTGTGATGTGATGGAGAAGCTGTGATGGAGAAGTTGTGATGTGATGGAGAAGCTGTGGTGGAGAAGTTGTGATGGAGAAGCTGTGAGGTGGTGGAGAAGCTGTGATGGAGAAGTTGTGATGTGATGGAGAAGCTGTGGTGGAGAAGTTGTGATGGAGAAGCTGTGATGTGTTAGAGAAGCTGTGATGGAGATGATGTGGTGGAGAAGCTGTGGTGGAGAAGTTGTGATGTGATGGAGAAGCTGTGGTGGAGAAGTTGTGCTGGAGAAGCTGTGATGTGTTGGAGAAGCTGTGTTGGAGAAGCTGTGATGGAGATGTTGTGGTGGAGAAGCTGTGAGGTGGTGGAGAAGCTGTGGTGGAGAAGTTGTGATGTGATGGAGAAGCTGTGGTGGAGAAGTTGTGATGGAGAAGCTGTGATGTGTTGGAGAAGCTGTGATGGAGATGTTGTGGTGGAGAAGCTGTGATGTGGTGGAGAAGCTGTGATGGAGAAGTTGTGGTGGAGAAGTTGTGATGTAGTGGAGAAGCTGTGTGTGGAGAAGCTGTGGTGGAGAAGCTGTGATGGAGAAGTTGTGATGTGATGGTGGAGAAGTTGTGATGTGATGGAGAAGTTGTGATGTGGTGGAGAAGCTGTGGGTGGAGAAGCTGTGATGGAGAAGCTGTGGGTGGAGAAGCTGTGGTGGAGAAGTTGTTATGTGGTGGAGAAGTTGTGGTGGAGAAGTTGTGATGTAGAAGCTGTGGTGGAGAAGTTGTGATGTGGTGGAGAAGCTGTGATGGAGAAGTTGTGGTGGAGAAGTTGTGATGTGGTGGAGAAGCTGTGGGTGGAGAAGCTGTGATAGAGAAGATGTGATGGAGAAGTTGTGATGTGATGGTGGAGAAGTTGTGATGTGATGGAGAAGCTGTGGTGGAGAAGTTGTGATGTGATGGTGGAGAAGTTGTGATGTGATGGAGAAGCTGTGGTGGAGAAGTTGTGATGTAGTGGAGAAGCTGTGGGTGGAGAAGCTGTGATGGAGAAGCTGTGGTGGAGAAGATGTGATGGAGAAGTTATGATGTGATGGTGGAGAAGTTGTGATGTGATGGAGAAGCTGTGATGGAGAAGTTGTGATGTGGTGGAGAAGCTGTGATGGAGAAGTTGTGATGTGGTGGAGAAGTTGTGATGTAGAAGTTGTGATGTGATGGTGGAGAAGCTGTGATGATGGAGAAGTGTGTGATGGAGAAGATGTGATGGAGAAGTTGTGATGTGATGGTGGAGAAGTTGTGATGGGATGGAGAAGCTGTGGTGGAGAAGATGTGATGGAGAAGTTGTGATGTGATGGTGGAGAAGTTGTGATGTGATGGAGAAGCTGTGATGGAGAAGTTGTGATGATGGAGAAGCTGTGATGATGGAGAAGTGTGATGGAGAAGCTGTGGTGGAGAAGATGTGATGTGGTGGAGAAGCTGTGGGTGGAGAAGCTGTGATGGAGAAGCTGTGGTGGAGAAGATGTGATGGAGAAGTTGTGATGTGATGGTGGAGAAGTTGTGATGTGATGGAGAAGCTGTGGTGGAGAAGTTGTGATGTGATGGTGGAGAAGTTGTGATGTGATGGAGAAGTTGTGATGGAGAAGTTGTGATGTGATGGTGGAGAAGCTGTGATGTGATGGAGAAGCTGTGGTGGAGAAGTTGTGATGGAGAAACTGTGATGTGATGGAGAAGCTGTGGTGGAGAAGTTGTGATGTGATGGTGGAGAAGTTGTGATGTGATGGTGGAGAAGTTGTGATGTGATGGAGAAGCTGTGATGGAGAAGTTGTGATGTTTCAGGGTCAGGTGTTCCTCCAGTGATCTGTCGCTGCTCATGTGTGTTTTGAACTCAGAATAACAAATATGTGATTGTCCTGCAATAATGTTTTCATAAATCATGTGTTTGCTCTCAGTGATGACGAGTAAGGTGTTCGATTCGGACTTTAGATTGGGTCATGGATTTTAATGGTGAGACTTTGTTTTTATAATCAGGCTCTTAAAAATGATATAAAAACTTGGATTTAGATTTATCAGCCAATATATATCGGTTATCGGCTTTCAAATATAAAGAATTATCGGTTATTGGACACAATTTTCATATCAGTGCGTCTGTAATTTTAACCAGGCGCTGGATTATAGCGCTGGATGAGACCGTAACACTGATCTGAGGTCAGTCTCGCTCTTCTACATCAGACGCATGCAGATGAAGATCATGGGATTAGTTAAACTTGTGTGTGTGTGTGTGTGTGTGTCTGGATCTGAAACGCTCCTCTTTCATCCATCAATACATAATACATGAGCCATCAGTGATTCGCATAAACGCTCCATCAGCAGAATGACTGTCAGAGCGGAAAACGGGAACGCCAGTGATAGTCTGGAGAGACTTCAGTGGGAAATCTTTATTAAACAGACCTTCAGGCATTCAGGAGTAGGGATGGGACACGGTATGAAAATTTCATATCACGATTACAGTGACCAAAATTATCGTGATTATCAATATTATCACGGTTTTGTTAAAACGAGATGAAAGTGTTGAGAAAGAGCTGATGTTCACACTGAAGACAGTTCAATATTTGAAAATCAACAAACAACAAATAAAACGAGTAGCTCTATGCACTTTTTTAAGCAAGATTATATTCTGTGGCATTTCCTTCCTTATAATGACCGTCGTCAATAGCAACGCATCATAACACCGCGCACATCCATGTGTGACGCGCTCTCTCGTTTCATTCCAATACAACTTGCGTCTCCAATACAAAATGGATTTATAAACAGGGAAGATTTCAAACAATCTCAATTCAATATGTCCCCGTAATTATGTGGTAAAAAAAAAAAAGTTGGTGTAATAAGTGTACAATGATATACATTATTATCCCTTAAATGTCACTCCTAATAGTCTTGTTTGAACTTGTTCGTCTTTGGCTCAAGGCCACTTGCTGCGAACTTTTCTTCGCGGAAGCTTCACGTTTATTTCAAGTGAGTGAGATCAAATATTTCAACTCAAAACAATATTTTGTACCCAATTATTTCCCAGACGTAGTTTTGGTATTGAGGTCAAAGTTAACTTGCCTTGCGTTGGCTATAAACAGTGGGTGACGGTCACACAAGACAACTCGGCAGATCTGAAGTGTTTATTGTAGTGACCATCCTCGATTAAGTTTCACTCAGGACTTTTGTAAAAGCTAAAATATGACCACACCTCAGATTTGGTCCTCTGAAAAGGCTGACAATCTCCCGAGCACGGCCACTGCCTCCCGCCATTCCTTCTCCAATAAAAACAACAACAACAACATTGCGCGCTGCGCCGGCGTCAGACTGTCGCTGGCTGGACAGGATTTACAGTGAGTTATTAAAATCGCGATAATCAAACACGGTTTTAATGATAATTAAATTTTAAACGATAATACTAACCGTCAGTGCATTTAATCGTGGTTTATAGTGAAACCGGTAATCGTCCCATTTCTGTTCAGGAGTTTACATCAGCATTAGAGTTGGGAATAGAAAATCAAATAGAATACTTGAGGTCAGGAATCGGATACTTGTTATAAAATAAAAATTTTGATTCCTCTTATCGATTCCTTTGTGAGCATTTCAATATGAGTTTAAACACTGAAGTGTGAGAGACTGTGTGTTCGTGTGTATTACATGTTATTTTACATTTGATTACAGTTTCTGCACCTGAAAATCTTAAAACACTTTATTTCAATCGTATCTTTATTCAGTTTTATATTTTTGTTGCAATTGCTCATTTTTTATTTGTTCTTTGTTAATTACTGAGTGTTTCCTTGACTTTAATAATGCTTTAGTTTATTAGTTTTGCTAGTTGTTCTTCTATGGTGTTTTTAAACCACAGCCAAACGCTCGTGTGTGAGTGTTCTTTAGCCTTTTCTGTTCATGATATTCAGACACAATTACATGTTTTGCAATAAGACTAAATGTGAATGATATCTAAGGTTTTGTTTGTTTGTTTTTTGCGTTATTGGAATCGATAAGAATCGGAATCGTTAAAATTCAAACGTTCCCCAACTCTAATCCTCATATAAATGTGTGTTATGATTTCCAGTAGTTGGCTGATATTGTACAGCAGTGAGAGACGTGTGAGTTTGAAAAGCCCCTTCAGCCGCTGAATGTGTGTGTGTCATTGATGCTCTTTGTCATCATTCATGAACACACAGGCGGCCATTGAGCGCGTCGTTCGTGACGCTCCGTGTGTTTGGATGAAGACTGACACACACACTCCGGCTTTCACTGAGGATCCGATGGGATTCGCTGATGCAGAAACCACTGCGACTTCAGCTGTGTTTCACTCATTCAGGATCGGGTCTGTCAAACACCAGACAGAAAGAGAAAATAGAAGAGTTTCCTGCTAAAGGAACTCTATTGTATGGTTTAGCGTGTTTCCGCCACAGAATAAATAAGAATAAAGATAATTGTGACTTTTTATCTTGCAATTTTGACTTTAGTACTATTATTTTTGAATTTGTATACTCTATAACTCATATTTTTGAGTTTATATAGTCTATAACTTGTGATTGTGAGTTTATATACTCTATAACTCGTGATTGTGAGTTTATATACTCTATAACTCGTGACTGAGTTTATATACTCTATAACTCGTGACTGTGAGTTTATATACTCTATAACTTGTGATTGTTTATACTCTATAACTCATGATTGTGAGTTTATATACTCTATAACTCGTGATTGTGAGTTTACTCTATAACTCGTGACTGAGTTTATATACTCTATAACTCATGATTGTGAGTTTATATACTCTATAACTCGTAATTGTTTATACTCTATAACTCATGATTGTGAGTTTATATACTCTATAACTCGTAATTGTTTATACTCTATAACTCATGATTGTGAGTTTATATACTCTATAACTCGTAATTGTTTATACTCTATAACTCATGATTGTGAGTTTATATACTCTATAACTCGTAATTGTTTATACTCTATAGCTCATGATTGTGAGTTTATATACTCTATAACTCGTGATTGTGAGTTTATATACTCTATAACTTGTATTTTTGAGTTTATATACTCTATAACTCATGATTGTGAGTTTATATACTCTATAACTCATGATTGTGAGTTTGTATACTCTATAACTCATGATTGTGAGTTTATATACTCTATAACTCATGATTGTGAGTTTATATACTTTATAACTTGTATTTTTGAGTTTATATACTCTATTACTCGTGATTGTGAGTTTATATACTTTATAACTTGTATTTTTGAGTTTATATACTCTATAACTCGTGATTGTGAGTTCATATACTCTATAACTCATGATTGTGAGTTTATATACTTTATAACTTGTATTTTTGAGTTTATATACTCTATAACTCGTGATTGTGAGTTCATATACTCTATAACTCATATTTTTGAGTTTATATACTCTATAACTCATAATTGTAAGTTTATATACTCTATAACTCATATTTTTGAGTTTATATACTCTATAACTCATTTTTTTGAGTTTATATACTCTATAAGTTTAAATTACGAATTGCGAATTTTGATCGATAGAAATGTAAGATTGTAATTGATAAAGTCTGAATTGCGAGATTTAAACTCAATTCTGAGAAAAAAAGTCTCAATTCCGACTTCTAAATGTTGTTTATTCCGTGGCGTAACAAATCTTCCATAGTTTCATGATGCCGTTACAGTGATGGTTAACCACCACTGACAGTATTAGATGACAGCACATGATGGAATGATATGGACTGGTTTGTGATGTCGTGTGTATAGTGTTGGTCACATGACTCTCCTCCAGCACAAAGACTCTTGTATCTCGACTACAGACGCTTGAAATCGATTCTGTACAGTGTGTTTTTACAGTTTCCCATGAGTCTCAGCGGTCACATGTTTCTCACACACGTCTAATGTTCCTGAACTAGGAGAACTCGTCAAACCTGAAAACTCAAATCAAAAGAAAGAAATAAGAAATTATTTTTGAGCTACTTTTAGGATCATTGTGCTTTTTTTGTTTACATTATTTTCACGATGAATTCTCAATAAAAATATTATTTAAAAGAATTTTAGTATTATTTATAAATACTATTTTATAAACAAAATATAATATAGATTATTGTTCAAATGTTTGGAGTCAATAAGAATTGAAAGAAATTAATACTTTTATTCATCAAGGATGAATTAAATTGATCAAAAGTGACAGTAAAGACATTTATAATGTTACAAAAGATTCTATTTCAAATAAATGCTGTTCTTTTGAACTTATTCATCAAATAATCCTGAAAAATAAAATGTATGACAGTTTCCACACCGTTTTCAAAACTGATAATAATCATAAATGTTTCTTGAGCATCAAATCATCATATTAGAGTGATTTCTGAAGGGTCATGTGACACTGAAGACTGGAGTAATGATGCTGAAAATTCAGCTTTGATCACAGGAATAAATTACACTTTACTATATATTCACAGAGAAAACAGATGATTTACATTATGATAATATTTTACAATATTACTGATCACAGTAATGAGATTTTAGGGAAAAATGTGTTTTATTTTTTTATGAAAATAATGTCATGTCAAGTCACCTTAATTTATAGCGTTTTTAACTATATAGATTGTTTCAAAGCAGCTTTGATGTGACGGCGCAAAACATCTTAATGCTCCTAAAATGTAATATTTTATATAATATGTTTTATTTTTTATCTGTAGACTGATTTTGCAGGGTTTTTGGTGATTATGTTCCTGTTCACAGACTCAAAAGAGAGCAGAAACCCTGCAGAGTCAGAGCTGTCAATCAAACACTCCTGTGGGGAGGGGCGGGGCTCTGATTGGCTGAGTCAGTGTGTGTGGGCGTGTCTCTGGACCTCCTGTGGATCCCGTGGGAGGAGTGTGTGTGTGTGTGTGTGGAGCGTGACGGGCCGCCAGCGTGGGCTCTTTGTTGTGTTTCCTGGGCGAGCGACGGACCGTCCTCACACACTCAACATGACTGTGTGTGTGTGTGTGTGTGTGTGTTTACTTTAATTAAACGCCAGAGGAACATGTAATTAAAGCACCTGAACACTAACGGCTGTTCGGCCGCAGAATGAGCTCATGCCAGAAGGGGAGTGTGTGTTTGTGTGTGTGTGAGAGAGTGTGTTGTGTGTGTGTGTGTGTTTGTTGTGGGCCGTTAATCTTGCGATCTGTGTGTGTCTAGAACACAAAGCTCACACTGGGTTCTGCGATTCAGACACAGATCATTATTAGTGCGACTCGACTTTCTGAAGGATTAAAGCTCAGAGAATCCAGATCTTCATCCTCCTCTTCCTCTCCTCCTGCTGATCCTTCTCTCGTTACTGATGTTGTTCTGCTGTCTATGAGCGGCTCCGTTTGCATGATAATGTCAGCAGCTGTGTGTGTGTGTGTGTGTGTGTGTGTGAGAGTGTGTGTGTGTGTGTGACGGCCTCCGTCATTCAGTGCGTGACCTTCCATTCATCTGTGAACTATAGACTCAACTGTGTGAGAGTGTGTGTGAGTGTTGTGTCTGAATGTGAGAGAGAGTGTGTGTGTGTCTGTGTGAGAGTGAGTCTGTGTGAGAGAGATAGAGTGTGTATGTGTGTATCTGTGTGAGAGAGATAGAGTGTGTGTGTGTGTGAGTGAGAGAGAGAGAGAGAGAGAGAGAGAGAGTGTGAGAGTGTGTGTATGTGTATGTGTTTGTCTCTGTGTGTGAGTGAGTGTTATAAGGTCACCCCCACACACAGACACACACACACACACACACACACACACACACACACACACACACACACACACACACACACACACTCACTCTCACATTCAGACACACACACACACTCTCTCTCTCACACTCAGACACACACACACTCACTCTCACATTCAGACACACACACACACACACTCTCTCTCTCACACTCAGACACACACACACACACCTCACACTCACACACTCTCTTTCTCACACACACATACACACGTACTCACACACTCTCTCTCTCTCTCTCTCTCTCTCTCCCACACACACACACTTCCCTGAAGGAAACAGACCAATCAGAGTTCAGTATGCAAATATGCGCATCACTGTCGGCTGCATTTGAAATGCTGAACATTCCAATACAATTCCATACATTTAAATTTTTAAAACGGAATTTAAAAGTTTACCTTTGACTTCCACTGATGGAACGTTCAGCATTACAAGTGTAGCCGACAGTGATGCGCATATTTGCATACTGAACTCTGATTTGTGCGCTGAACTCAAAGATCTAAGACTTTTTCTATGTACACAAAAGGCCATTTCTCTCAAATATTGTTCAGAAATCTGTCATAATCTGTGTTAGTGAGCAGTTCTCCTGTGTGGAGATAACCCATTCTCCTCACAGGTGTGGCGTATAGAGATGCGGAGGAGACAGCAGGATTATTGCACAGGTGTGCCTTAGGCTGGCCACAATAAAAGGCCACTCTAAAATGTGCGTGTGTGTGTGTATTGATGACATCATCAGATTGAGTCTGTCCATGGGTTATTGATGACATCATCAGGCTGATGTGGTTTGCATTGATGGTTTATGGTTTATATATCAGGGACTGATGTGGTTCTTCTTCTTCCTCCTCAGAGCGCGGCTGCGTTCCAGGTGACGTTACTGGACGACGAGCGCATGCTGATGTCACTGGACTCTGATGACGTGAGACCTGACGTGTCGGTGTACGCGGTGCGAGTGTCAGGAGAGCCACACACACACACACTGATGTTCCCGCGCCCCGCCGACGCTGAGACGCTCCCGCCGCCGCTAGAGTTCAACGCCTCGTATCACGGCCTGTGTTACTCCATCAGTCTGATGATCGGGAACCACAGCGCGTCCAGAGTCGTCAGAACCGTCGCTGTGATGACCAGTGAGACAGCTGTCAATCATCAATCAAATGAAAACAGAGAGAAATCAACTCGCATATAATAATCCAAGAGAAATAAATCAAATAAAAACATTTATAAAGAAATTAGTAAATAAATAACCATTTTGATTAATTAGTTAAAATAGGCATTAATAATTAACAAATAAAAAGAAAATATTTGTAAATAATAATAATAGTAATTAAAATAGGCAATAATAATTAATAAATAATAAAACATTTATAAATTAATTAGCAGCAATAATAATCATTTTAACAATAATAAATTAAAATAGGCAATAATAATTATTAAAATGTGTACATAAAGCAATATATAAAAATAGTAAATCAATTAAATTTATGATTATAAATTAATTAATACCTATAAATTAATTAAATACTAAATAAATTAATAAAAATAAGTAGTTAAAATACACACTATCGATTAATAAATAAACATAAAACATTTATAAGTAAATCAGTAAATAACCATAATAATAATGAATTAATTAATTAAAATAGCCATTAATAATTAACAAAAATGAAACATTTGTAAATAAATTCATAAATAACAATAATAATAATAAAGCTAATAATAATAATTAATAAATAAAATAAAACATTTATAAATAAATAAATAGAGTAAAAATAATAAATAAAAGTAATAAATTAATGAATCAATTCAATCAAATCAAATAAAAACGGTAATACTGATGAATTAATAACTAAATAAATCATTAAAATATGGTTATTTAATTAAATATTAAATAAATTAAATAAGCAAAACAGTTAATTAATTATACATTTTATATATAATAATATAATTTTTAATTAATTAATTTATAACTGTTTTATGTTTATTTATTCACATATTATAATATAATATATATAATTTATTTTATTTTATTTTAAATAGGCAGTAATAATTCATTTGAATTGTTATATTGCTACCGTTGTTATAACATGACTGACAGCATGATGTCCACAGATATTAAATGACTTTGTCTTCAGTGACAGCAGAAGTGCCTTCAGTCCTGTATTAGAGATGCCACTGAATGTTCAGTCTCCTGTGCAGCTTCTCCAGTGTGACGTGTGTGTGTGTGTGTGTGTGTGTGTGTGTGTGTTCAGAGCCTCTTCCTCTAGACAGTGTTGAGATGTCTGATTACGGGCCGTCTCCGGAGACCGGTGTGGTGTTTCAGATGCGTTCCCCGGAGCGGAGCGTCTTCAGCAGAGTGAACATCAGCTTCACCGAGGGCCGCCAGCAGCGCTACATGCTTTATAAAGGTGCGCTTCCTCGAGTCTGCGTTAGGGCCCGGGGTCGTTTGTGTTCAATACCGGTGCCAAAATCACACACACACCTGTGACCGCATTACACTAGTGTTACTCCACACACACACACACACACACACACACACCTGTGACCGCATTACACTAGTGTTACTCCACACACACACACACACACACACACACACACACACACACACACACCTGTGACCGCATTACACTAGTGTTACTCCACACACACACACACACACACACACACACACACACACACACCTGTGACCGCGTTACACTAGTGTTACTCCACACACACACACACACAGACACACACACACACACACACCTGTGACCGCATTACACTAGTGTTACTCCACACACACACACACACAGACACACACACACACACACACCTGTGACCGCATTACACTAGTGTTACTCCACACACACACACACACACACACACACACACACACACACACACACACACACACACCTGTGACCGCATTACACTAGTGTTACTCCACACACACACACACACACACACACACACACACACACACACACACCTGTGACCGCGTTACACTAGTGTTACTCCACACACACACACACACACACACACACACACACCTGTGACCGCGTTACACTAGTGTTACTGCACACACACACACACACACACACACACACACACCTGTGACCGCGTTACACTAGTGTTACTGCACACACACACACACACACACACACACACACACCTGTGACTGCATTACACTAGTGTTACTCCACACACACACACACACACACACACACACACACACCTGTGACCGCATTACACTAGTGTTACTCCACACACACACACACACACACACACACACACACACACACACCTGTGACCGCGTTACACTAGTGTTACTCCACACACACACACACACACACACTCACACTCACACACACACACACACACACACACACCTGTGACCACGTTACACTAGTGTTACTCCACACACACACACACACACACACACACACACACACCTGTGACCGCGTTACACTAGTGTTACTGCACACACACACACACACACACACACACACACACACACACACACACACACACACCTGTGACCGCGTTACACTAGTGTTACTCCACACACACACACACACACACACACATACACACCTGTGACCGCATTACACTAGTGTTACTCCACACACACACACACACACACACACACACCTGTGACCGCGTTACACTAGTGTTACTCTACACACACACACACACACACACACACACACACACACACACACACCTGTGACCGCGTTACACTAGTGTTACTCCACACACACACACACACACACACACACACACACCTGTGACCGCGTTACACTAGTGTTACTGCGCAGTTGCTGTTTGTGACGCTCTGTTGCTGCATGTGCTCTGTGGAACTACACTGCTTGGCGGAGGAATAAATGTGTTATAACGTTATATTTTTTGTTGCTGGTGTTTATTTAATGAATAAAATAAATATTAAAGGTATAGCGGAGGATTTTCTTTTTCTGGGTGGATCATCAAGACTATTGGTCCTCCTAATTGTCAATCATTCTGGTGATATGTTTACGTAAGGCCGTCGTACGTGCTCGTCCTTTCTGCGCATGCGCACTCTCAGGTGTATGTGTGTGGTGAGCTACGGTTTCAGCCATTCATTGAAGCTCGCCGTTCTCACCGGGTTTTTTCAAAATGTCTGAGGGTCGCAAGAGAAAAAGTGTCTACGAATTGTATGACAAGAAGAGAAAGGCCTCTGAAGAAAGAAACAAGACCAGAGTGTTTTTGGGAGAATATTTCACACACTGGCGTGCGCTAAAAGCTAAAAGCACAGGTTGGGCTTCCCACTGATGCCTCAGTCGCGAAGTTTCTACTCGACAGGTAAAGTTTGGCATGCTATTTGGAGAAATCCATTTAAAATCACTGCTAGTAAAAGTTAATGCAAGCTATGATTAGCGATCTTGCAACTTGTAAACAGAGCGTGCATGAGGAGATCTAGGCTTGTGCATGCTCTCTCGTGTCGTGCACACGTTTAATAGGGTGTTGCGCATGTGTATTTTTTCAAAAAGTGGAGAGGGCGGTTCTTTTCTAAAATTCGGGAAAATCCTCCGCCATACCTTTAAAGTGAATATTTTTATGGAGAAACTGTTTTATAAAAGCAATAAGCCCCTTGAAGCCATGATTTACAGTGAGTGTAGAACAGCTGAGGGGTTTTACTCCACGTCGAGCCTAACAACGCCCTCAGCTGTTCTACACTCACTGTCAGTCATGGCTTAAAGAGGCTTAATGCTTTAATTTAAAACAGTACCGGTGCCTGAACTGATACTTTAAAAAAAAGAGCCTTAAAAACGATGGTGAACGACATTAAAGAACGGCTTTTTTATTGGAAAAAACAAAAACAACCTAACCCAGGCTCTTTAAAGTATCAGTTCACCGTTTTGTCACCGGTACTGTTTTAAAGCGGTGGTATGAATCCCCTTTCACAAGATGTAAAATAAGTCTCTGATGTCCAGAGTGTGTGTGTGAAGTTTTAGCTCATAATACCCCACAGATATTTTTATATAGCATGTTAAAATGGCCACTTTTTGAGGGTGAGCAAAAATGCACCGTTTGTGTGTCTGTCCCTTTAAATGCAAATGAGCTGCTGCTCCCGGCACAGGGGGCGGAGCTACAACAGCTTGTGTCTTTTTACCTCACACACACATGCACTGAACATTTAAAAAACGTTTAGCCTTTTATGTTCAAACCGAAGTCAGACAAAGATGGAGAGACTCAAGAAGAAGTGACGCATGTAGAGCAACAGGACATTTCTGAATGGTTTCGAAAAAAAAAAAAACGACCCCCGACCCTAATCTTCATCTCTCTCTGTATCTGCAGATTTCCACAAAGGAAGAACGGTGTTCAAGCACTGGCTGTCGGGGGTGTGTTACAGCAACATCACGTTCCAGCTGATCTCTGAGGCCACAGTCAACAAGAGCTCGATGATCAGCCGAAGCCCGATCCTCCTCGAGCCCCGACAGCACCGCACCGGTACCACTCCATCTTCATCTTCATCATCATCATCATCAGCGTCATCAGGGTTTCAAATTAACACCCGCCAAATGCGGGTACAAATCAACTGTGGCGGGAAACACCGGCTACGTTTACATGCACAACTTGTGTTTCAATCGGACTGAATTCATTCCAATCTGAATGTAGAGTTTACATGAACGCTGAACATGTGATCCGGTTGATGTGTGCGTTTATATGTCACAAGCTTCAAATCGGAATATATATAGTTTCCCAGTGTTTGCACATAATAATTATTCTCCTACATTGGTTCTTTTTGTTTTAAACAGCAGAATTAATATTTATAAGTTTCTGGTCATAATTTGGAGATAATGAGCATATGAACCGTTGTGCCGCTGCTTATATTGATCACACAGTAAAACTGTGGATGAGAGTCTGAAACCAGGACTGACTCTGAGTGAAAGGAGGATTCTAGGAAGACGAGACGCTCATTTATACGACACTTTATTCAACAGGAGGAACAGCTCGTCATTACGCTATTTCTACGTCATTTTCTACATCATTTTCTACGTCTTTACGCTATTTCTACGTCATTTTCTACGTCATTTTCTACGTCATTATGCTATTTCTACGTAATTTTCTACGTCATTACGCTATTTCTACGTCATTATGCTATTTCTATGTCATTGCGCTTTTTTACGTCATTTTCTACGTCATTACGCTATTTCTACATCATTACACAATTTCTTTGTCATTACGCTATTTCTACGTCATTACGCTATTTCTACGTCATTACGCTATTTCTACGTCATTGCGCTATTTTGCTATTTCTACGTCATTACGCTATTTCTACGTCATTGCGCTATTTTTACATCATTACGCTATTTCTACGTCATTGCGCTATTTCTACGTCATTACGCTATTTCTACATCATTACACAATTTCTACGTCATTACGCTATTTCTACGTCATTGCGCTATTTCTACGTCATTGCGCTATTTTGCTATTTCTACGTCATTACGCTATTTCTACGTCATTGCGCTATTTTGCTATTTCTACGCTATTTCTACGTCATTGCACTATTTCTACGTCATTGCGCTATTTTGCTATTTCTACGTCATTACGCTATTTCTACGTCATTACACTATTTTGCTATTTCTACGTCATTACGCTATTTCTACGTCATTGCGCTATTTTGCTATTTCTACGCTATTGGCGTCTGGCATTACTCGAACACACTCGTCATTGCACTATTTCTACGTCATTACGCTATTTTGCTATTTCTACGCTATTTCTACGTCATTGCACTACTTCTACGTCATTACGCTATTTTGCTATTTCTACGCTATTTCTACGTCATTGCACTATTTCTACGTCATTACGCTATTTTGCTATTTCTACGCTATTTCTACGTCATTACGCTATTTCTACATCATTGCGCTATTTTGCTATTTCTACGCTATTTCTACGTCATTGCACTATTTCTACGTCATTACGCTATTTTGCTATTTCTACGTCATTACACTATTTTGCTATTTCTACGTCATTACGCTATTTCTACGTCATTGCACTATTTCTACGTCATTACGCTATTTTGCTATTTCTACGTCATTACGCTATTTTGCTATTTCTACGTCATTACGCTATTTCTACGTCATTGCACTATTTCTACGTCATTGCGCTATTTTGCTATTTCTACGTCATTACGCTATTTTGCTATTTCTACGTCATTACGCTATTTCTACGTCATTGCACTATTTCTACGTCATTACGCTATTTTGCTATTTCTACGTCATTACGCTATTTTGCTATTTCTACGTCATTACGCTATTTCTACATCATTACGCTATTTCTACGTCATTACGCTATTTCTACGTCATTATGCTATTTTTGCATCATCGCACATGCGCAATCCTTTCAGTTTCGGTTTTCAGTCTGATCTAGTGTTCACATGTTCTCTCGATCGGATTAGGAAAGTAATAAACCCAATTCAATCTGATCGAAATTCCATTGGGATCGAGCTCAATCGGATCGACTAAGGTGTTTTACATGAAGGCGTTTCAGTCCGATTGAGCCGTCAATCACGTTACTAACAGATTTTTTGGTTGCATGTAAACCTCGCCTCTGTCAAATCACGAGCCAATTTGGCGTGTTACTTATTATGTTTACTCACTTTGCTGGAGAAGTTTGTGCAAGTCACACACAAGCGCAAATACTGATCATCATGATATATTAAATACAGCGTATTGCACAGAATCTGCTCATATCTGGCTTTACTCGAACACACTCGTCATTGCACTATTTCTACGTCATTACGCTATTTTGCTATTTCTACGCTATTTCTACGTCATTGCACTACTTCTACGTCATTACGCTATTTTGCTATTTCTACGCTATTTCTACGTCATTGCACTATTTCTACGTCATTACGCTATTTTGCTATTTCTACGCTATTTCTACGTCATTACGCTATTTCTACATCATTGCGCTATTTTGCTATTTCTACGCTATTTCTACGTCATTGCACTATTTCTACGTCATTACGCTATTTTGCTATTTCTACGTCATTACACTATTTTGCTATTTCTACGTCATTACGCTATTTCTACGTCATTGCACTATTTCTACGTCATTACGCTATTTTGCTATTTCTACGTCATTACGCTATTTTGCTATTTCTACGTCATTACGCTATTTCTACGTCATTGCACTATTTCTACGTCATTGCGCTATTTTGCTATTTCTACGTCATTACGCTATTTTGCTATTTCTACGTCATTACGCTATTTCTACGTCATTGCACTATTTCTACGTCATTACGCTATTTTGCTATTTCTACGTCATTACGCTATTTTGCTATTTCTACGTCATTACGCTATTTTGCTATTTCTACGTCATTACGCTATTTCTACATCATTACGCTATTTCTACGTCATTACGCTATTTCTACGTCATTATGCTATTTTTGCATCATCGCACATGCGCAATCCTTTCAGTTTCGGTTTTCAGTCTGATCTAGTGTTCACATGTTCTCTCGATCGGATTAGGAAAGTAATAAACCCAATTCAATCTGATCGAAATTCCATTGGGATCGAGCTCAATCGGATCGACTAAGGTGTTTTACATGAAGGCGTTTCAGTCCGATTGAGCCGTCAATCACGTTACTAACAGATTTTTTGGTTGCATGTAAACCTCGCCTCTGTCAAATCACGAGCCAATTTGGCGTGTTACTTATTATGTTTACTCACTTTGCTGGAGAAGTTTGTGCAAGTCACACACAAGCGCAAATACTGATCATCATGATATATTAAATACAGCGTATTGCACAGAATCTGCTCATATCTGGCTTTACTCGAACACACTCGTCACTACGCAACACACAACGGCGCTTGCTCATTTGCATTGAAGCCAAAGCGAAGATTAAAAAGCATTCGATGAACAGAAAACACATTGTTATTTTCCAACATCCAAACTGTGACGTAGTTAATCTGGTTAATTTCTTCTTTCTTTTGGCCAGTAGAAGTTCTGAATGGCCGGTAACTTTAGTAGCCAAATTGGCCAGTGAGTGGAAAAGTTAATTTCAAACCCTGATCACCATCATCATCACATGACCTTTAATTAGCTTTAATGAGTCACTGAACGAGGTCGTGAGCTGTGGATGAACCTCGACTGTGCTGTGAATTATTGATGAAAACTCTCCGGATTCACAGCGAGACGCTAATTATCCAAACCCGTCGAGAGACTAATGAGCGAGCAAAAATGTTTCGCTTCAAGAATATCCTGTTTTTAGGATCATTCATAGTTATTTTAACTAATGTAATTATTACCCACAAACACTCATTACTGTAATTTGAAAGAGAAACTAGACTGAGAACTGTAATGATTTTATTTACAATAATATTTTATATCATGGTTACATTAACTGTATGACAGTCACTGTTGAAAATAATGCGAATTATGAAAAACTCAAACTAAAATGTGCTCAGTTGTCATTCAAAATAATATGAAATTAACAATTATATGAATTAAAATTAATAATATTAATAATTAATAATATTAATAATTAATACAAATTTGTAGTTAATAACATTTCTTCTCAAATTGTGTTCTTATTATTCATTTAAATTAATATTTTTAGATATTTTTAGATTTTGTATACCACATTTGGTTTTATCTGACAATATTAAAAGCTAAAATTATACATTGAATAAATAAATGTTGAAATCACCTTTGGAAAAAAAAAGGGCTTAAAAATATTGTCATATTCAAAATATGTATATGAAATATCATTTATAAAACAATCGTCAATAATTACACTTTATTATTTGTATTTATTTATTTAAATTAATTGTATATTCTATATACTACCGTTAATCTAATTTTAATTTAAAAAAATCAGTGCTGGCTTAAAAATATTGTCATATTCAAAATATGTATATGAAATATATATTTTTTTAAATCTTCAATAATTACACTTTATTATTTTTATTTATTTTTATTAATTGTTTATTCTATATACTACCGTTAATCTGATTTTAATTTTAAAAAATCAGTGCTTAAGAATACATTGAAAATGTGTAACAGTTTTTCCTCAATAATTAGACATAATTTAATTTGCTCGTTGTTATTTGAGTAATCCATGATAATGATGTTTTCTGTCTGCAGTCCCAAACCCTCCTCTCAACGTGTCCCTCAAAATCCTCCACCTCAGCGGATCTGACCCGCACGGGGCCGTTCTGAAGGCGGCCCACAATGCATCATTCCTCCGCAGGACACGTGACGTCCCTTCAACCGAAGAACAGGAAGGGGCGGATCCTGATGAGGTGGGCGTCACCCAAACGCCCCTGAACGAGTCCGTAACCGACGGCGACAGCAGCACACCCGAACCCACACATGACAACAGCACTGAGGCTCTGTGGGCGGAGCCTATGGGAAGCCCCGCCCCCACCGAGGAGGAGGAGGAGGAGGAGTTCGTCAACGCAGTGCTTCCAGAGTACGAGGACTCTAACGAGCCGGGTTCAGCCATGGATGTGAACTTTGACCCCAGAGTGAGGCTGGATGTGACCTTTGACCCCAGAGCGAGGCCCAATCCGCTGTCGGTCCTGCTGGAGCTGCGCTGGTCTCCGCCGACGACACACACCTCGTTCGACGGGTTTAACGTCTACATCTACCGCGACGGTGACGATAATCTTTCGTGAATCAACAATTAAACAGCTTCACTTTTACACTGTTAATATAGATATAGATATAGACTGTTAATATGGATGGATGGATGGATATAAAGATAGATAATATCCTCAGTCATTAATAGAAACACACGTATGTTTGTTTGATCAGGAAACTGCACTGAAACGGCCACGGTTGATGAACACACACACGAGTTCTTCAGCGAACTGTCGGAACCGGGAACGTATCGGGTTCTCGTCACAACACTCAGCTCGAGCGGAGACTGTGAGGCCCGAGAGAGTTCTGCCGACACCGGGGTCACCTTCTACCTCAGTATGACCTCCGACACGCACACACACACACCCTGACACACACACACCCTGACACACACACACACACACACACACACACACACACGCACACACACACCCTGACACACACACGCGCACACACACACCCTGACACACCCTGACACACACACACCCTGACACACACACACACACCCTGATCCACACACACACACACACACACACCCTGACACACACACACCCTGACACACACACACCCTGACACACACACACGCACACGCACACACACACCCTGACACACACACAAACACACACACCCTGACACACACACACACACCCTGATCCACACATATGCCACACATGCCATACAGCCTACAGAGGGTGCAGAGTTGACGCGTGTGTGTGTGTGTGTGCGTGTGCGTGTGCGTGTGCGTGTGTCTCTGTGTGTGTGTGCAGGTCCGCGGGGCGAGTGGATGGAGCAGCCTCAGGAGCGTCCTCAGGCGGTCAGTGTGAGGATGTTGGACTCGAGCACGGCTAGCGTCTCCTGGGCTCCGGCGACTCACAGGTACAACGGGAGCCTGATCTCAGTGCTGTCACTCACCTGTCTGAGGCCCAGCATCAGCCAGCGCATGGAGAACACCTACTGCTCACAGGTGATGCCCGCAGGACATACTCAAGGATATAGTGTGCATGCAGAATATAGTGTACATGTACATCAATCAATACAAATGTTATCAACATCAACCAAAGCTGCATCTATTTATGTGTATTTATTACTTATTTATATTTACACGACAAATGCATATCTTGAATTAGAACTGCATGATTTGGGGGGAAAATCTAATTGCCAGAGCAGAAGTAAACATGTGACCTGCTCTCCTGTCTCTCATAGGAGAATCTCACCAGTGACATCATCAGCAGCCTGACTCCAGGCGCCCAGTACAGAGTGGTGGTTTATCACACTAACGGGCCGCTCGTTAGTCCCGCCTCTGAACCCGTCATCATTGATATAGGTTAGTAACTGTTGTAGAAGCATACTAATGTTTCTACTCTATATAGTGTGCATGCTGTACATAGTGTGCTTAAGTATATAGTGTGCATGCTGTACATAGTGTGCTTAAGTATATAGTATGCATGCTGTACATAGTGTGCTTAAGTATATAGTGTGCATGCTGTACATAGTGTGCTTATTTAAGTATATAGTGTGCATGCTGTACATAGTGTGCTTAAGTATATAGTATGCATGCTGTACATAGTGTGCTTAAGTATATAGTGTGCATGCTGTACATAGTGTGCTTATTTAAGTATATAGTGTGCATGCTGTACATAGTGTGCTTAAGTATATAGTGTGCATGCTGTACATAGTGTGCTTAAGTATATAGTATGCATGCTGTACATAGTGTGCTTAAGTATATAGTGTGCATGCTGTACATAGTGTGCTTATTTAAGTATATAGTGTGCATGCTGTACATAGTGTGCTTAAGTATATAGTGTGCATGCTGTACATAGTGTGCTTATTTAAGTATATAGTGTGCATGCTGTACATAGTGTGCTTAAGTATATAGTGTGCATGCTGTACATAGTGTGCTTAAGTATATAGTGTGCATGCTGTACATAGTGTGCTTATTTAAGTATATAGTGTGCATGCTGTACATAGTGTGCTTAAGTATATAGTGTGCATGCTGTACATAGTGTGCTTAAGTATATAGTGTGCATGCTGTACATAGTGTGCTTAAGTATATAGTGTGCATGCTGTACATAGTGTGCTTATTTAAGTATATAGTGTGCATGCTGTACATAGTGTGCTTAAGTATATAGTGTGCATGCTGTACATAGTGTGCTTAAGTATATAGTGTGCATGCTGTACATAGTGTGCTTATTTAAGTATATAGTGTGCATGCTGTACATAGTGTGCTTAAGTATATAGTGTGCATGCTGTACATAGTGTGCTTAAGTATATAGTGTGCATGCTGTACATAGTGTGCTTATTTAAGTATATAGTGTGCATGCTGTACATAGTGTGCTTAAGTATATAGTGTACATGCTGTACATAGTGTGCTTATTTAAGTATATAGTGTGCATGCTGTACATAGTTTGCTCAGTTTCATAGTGTGCTAATATGCTTTACACAGTGTGCTAATGTTGTCAGTGGCAGAGGTGTATAGTCCAGCGGTCAGAAAGTAAAAGTCCTGCCATATGTTTATTCCTCCATGAACTCATCCAGCTGATCTCACTCATTAGTTCTACTCCTGGCTGGAAAACTGTGCTAATTAGCAAATCCAGGAGACTGGAACAAATCACTGAGGAGGACTTTTACTTCCTGAACCTGGACTTTACTCCTCTGTTCAGTGTGCTCAGTTTCTGCAGTATATAGTACGCATTCAGTGCTCATTTTTCAGAAAAACATTGGAATAATAGTTTAACACCGATTGGCCCATCAGGTTGAGTTTCACTGTCATGTAAGATCAGGAAGCTCCGCCTCCTGTGACTCATCTGTGCTCTGTGATTGGTTGATCAGAGCCGACGGGTGTTCGTGAGCTGGTGGTTTATCCTCTCAGTCCCAGCGTTGTGATCCTCAGCTGGCAGCGCCCGTATAACGTGGCCTTCCGGAAGTACGTACTTCAGACCTTCTTCTTCAACTCGGCCACGCAAACGTCCCAGTGGACGACCTACTACGAGATCGCCGCCACCGCCTCCGTCATCGCCTCTGTGGTAAACACCAAAACACCTAAACACTTTTCATTTACATGATTCATTTAGAGATTGTATGAGTTTGTTCTGCATGCATCAAAATGTCTGAAAAGCTAAACTCAAATTTCTTTTTAAAGGTGCAGTGTGTAATATTTAGGAGGATCTGTGGACAGAAATGCAATATAATAAACATAACTATGTTTTCAGTGGTGTATAAAGAACTTACTTAATGAAGCGTTATGTGTTTATTAGCTTAGAATGAGGCATTTCTCTCTACACACACCGCGGGTCCGCTTACATCCACATGTTTCTACAGTGGCCCTGAGCGGACAAACGCGTTTCGTCACTATGTTGTTCTTCGTGTAAAGAAGCTTCAGCTAAAGTCAGCGAATAAAACACTGACACAATGATGAACAAGTCACAATAATATTCGCAATAACATCGTTTTACTGAATAACAAAGTAAACATCATAACTGATCTTTGTAAAGAAACCTCATTGTTTAACTGGCTACTCTCTGCTGTCTCAGACGACGACATCACTTCCTGTCGGCCACCGTAACTTCTGTTGGGTGCAATTCACAAACTCACCACTAGATGCCGCTGAAATCACACACTGCCCCTTTAAATATTAGCAAAATTCGAATTATATTTGAATTCTAAAAGCAATACTTAATGTTTGAGGGGAAAAGCACTGTATTGTCTCCTGTGTCCACAAGAGGGTGCAATAAGCAAATATAAACCAAATCAAGCATCGCATCTTTTATTGACATGAACTGACATTAACTTTTGAAACAATTTTTCTTCAATAAAATATAATTTCCTTAATGTGCACGCAAGGAAATGAGGTTACAATAGTGCATAAACTGTGTTTGTGCATCAGTGACCTGAGAACACACACTTCAACACACAGCGTCATGAACGTCATTCAGAAACACTCACTTCTACATCTACATCTACATCTCGTTCGTCAAAAAAACCAGACGCTCTTGATCTGAGCGAGTGCTGAGCGCTTTCTGTTTCCAGCGGATGTAACACACACACACACACACACACACTCACACACACTCAGCTCTGAACGATGTGCATGTTTGGTCAAGTTTGTCGTTGCACGAACCCAAACCCTCCAACGTTTGGTTTTGGTCAGCAGGAAGAACCTTTTCCCAATATTTTTGAAATTAATGGTCTGATAAAGGTCTTTAATTTAATTTTAAACCCTGCAGACATGATCGTTCTGCCTTTATTTAGGGTTTTGAGTCAATAATGACTCAAATAATTCAATAATTCCTGTAATCAGTCAGTTAACCAGTAGAGATGGGTAATTATGATGCATACTGAGTCACGGCTGAGATGTGAGAAATGATTGTAATCATATTTAATGACACGCAACAGCATCTCGTGTTCATAGCGAGACTGAGGATGAAAACACGGTTCCAACGAGGTCAGAGTCTCTAATTAAATCAGCATGAGATCCTGCAAAGGTCAGACACTGATATCAGACTCACAGGAGACTCCAAATTATTCCAGCAACAACACCAGACACGGCCAAATCAGTCACGAATCACAGCCAATCAGAAGAGAGTGTGGGCGGAGTCTCTGCAAGCACACTGCACTCGCAATCAAATCACAGCCAATCAGAAGAGAGTGTGGGCGGAGTCTCTGCAAACGCACTGCACTCGCAATCAAATCACAGCCAATCAGAAGAGAGTGTGGGCGGAGTCTCTGCAAGCACACTGCACTCGCAATCAAATCACAGCCAATCAGAAGAGAGTGTGGGCGGAGTCTCTGCAAACGCACTGCACTCGCAATCAAATCACAGCCAATCAGAAGAGAGTGTGGGCGGAGTCTCTGCAAGCACACTGCCCTCGCAATCAAATCACAGCCAATCAGAAGAGAGTGTGGGCGGAGTCTCTGCAAGCACACTGCACTCACAATCAAATCACAGCCAATCAGAAGAGAGTGTGGGCGGAGTCTCTGCAAACGCACTGCACTCGCAACCTAATCAATCCTTTTCATTTTAGTTAAAGTTTTAGTCATTTTGTTGTTCAGTATATATAGTTTTTATGAAGTTTTAGTTTAGTTGTAGTTATTTTAGTACTTCAACTTAAAGCAATAAAAAATAATAATAAATGTTGTCCTGGCAACTAGCTGAAATAAATTAAGTTTACATTTATACACACATATATATATACTTTTTTTTTACAGCCAATGTTTATTTGATTTCTATTAATTGCATTTTTTATGGTTTTAGCTTAATTTTTAGGTACCAATAACAACCCTGGAACCCTGGTAATAGAATACACTTATTTCGTTCTTGTGACCTTTCATTTAATTTCAGGATCTGAGGTGAATTGTCCATTGTCACCAATGGGTGGAGCTTGAAGGTCCAGCCCCACCTCTCTGGACATAGTGGGTGGAGCTTGAAGGGACAGCCCCACCTCTCTGTGCACAGTGGGTGGAGCTTGATGTCCAGGTCCTGCCACACCCTAACCTTACTCTATCCCTAAACCTTATTAGGTCAAGCTCCACCCATTAGATCCGGAGAGGAGGAGCTAGATGTCATTCGGCTCTGCAGTGAGCACCACTTGCTTTTATCAAGTGTCTTCATCATTTTCTCATTTCATGAGTGGATTCTCTTGTATCCCACAGAGAGTGACGGATCTGCTGCCGGCCTGGTATTACAACTTCCGTGTGACGATGGTGACGTGGGGCGACCCGCCTCTGAGCTGCTGCGATGGCTCCACCGTGAGCTTCGTTACAGGTGCGCTGCATCATCTGTGTTTAGTGTGTAATGTTGCTTTTTGATCATGAAGAAGCTCCAGTTCTTCTCTATATCAGTGTCAGTGTTCCTGAACTCCTGAAACGCCTCCATTGTAGTCTTGAGTTTCTTCCGGGAACGAACACGTCACAATATTCCTCATTATAATAATTAATGCGCAGAATAAAGGGGCGGGGCCTGGTTGAGTTAGTTAGTAGTGTGTTAAACTGGCGGTTATGGTAAGGGGCGGGACATTTCCCAAACACACTCGAAGCGCTCGACCAATCACAACACACTGCTCCAGCCGACCAATCAGAGCACAGTGTGCTTTTCAGAAGGAGGGGCTTCATAGAGACAGGAAGTAAACAGAGCGTTACTGACAGACTGGGAAGAGAGGAGCCGCAACAATGGAGAATATGAGGAAAATAATCAACATTCAAGCAGGAAAACCTGTTCTAGTAGAGCCTGAAACTACATCAAAGGCATAATAGGTCCTCTTTAAGAGCTGTTCACTAAGGTTCTTTTGGGACTTTTAGTTCTTGTGTGAATGATACGAGTGTCGAGACTCCATTAATAACCTCTTGTTTTTATCCGCCAGCTCCCGAAGCTCCTCACATCTCCTCGGTGGAATATTCTCACGGGACGCTGTACGTGCGCTGGAACTACGGGGATCTGTTCACCGACCTGTCGCACTCACGCATGTTACACTGGCAGGTGAAGGCGGAGGGACGGAAGGGCTCCCGGAGACGCTACTCCATCGACGTGAGTCCTCATCACATTAAAGCGGATTCACATATCATGAAAATCTGACTTTCTCCGTGTGTAAGTGCTATAATCAATGATAGAAGATCCAGCAAAGCCTGAAACTGTTGTGTGGTTGAGCACAGACGAGCACTGAACACTATTGACCAGAACATGTCACCGCTGTCTTATAAACACCTCAGGAACTGTGGACACTTGTGGAGAAGTTAAACATGATGATGAGATGATCAGTGTAACTCCACAACAACTACAGAAATGTCTCCACTAACATTCAGAAGCTCTTCCTGAGTCTCTCCGTAAGGCTGCACTCGCTACTGGTTATTCTGGGATTCTGGATGAGTGAGATTGGCCTGTTTTGTTATTGCCGGAGTTTCTGAAGCTTGTGTAAAGACTCCGCCCTCTTCTGAATGGAGGCGGAGCTAAAGCTCATTTGCATTTAAAGAGACGCACACACAAAAACGATGCGTTTTTGCTCACAGCCAAAAGGGGGCAAATTTGACAAGCTATAGGTGTAAAAAGGTCCTAGAAACAGGAAACAGGAAACTAGCTCTACAACAGGTGATGCTAGTCCCGGGATAATCACAATCAGATCACGTACATGTGTTTTTATTTCATTCATTACCTTAAATCATGCCCATATATTTTAATACTTTAGTGATGGGCGAACACAAACAAAAAAGTTTGTGTTTACATAAAATATGTTTGTGTACTGTGTATAATTATTTTGTAAATATAAATACACACACATGCATGTATATATTTAAGATTTTTTATTTATTTATATATAATATAAATTACATACAGTAGTCAAACACAAACCTTTACTGTATTTTGGATGTGATTAATCGCAATTAATCGTCACCAAGCACTACTAATAATATTATAGTTCTCTGTAGAATTAGCATTCTATGCTGTTTTCTATGCAGATTTGAGTTATGACACTGTCTCTGGTCATTAAATGCTCGTGATGATGTACTGTAGTCGTTTACCGCGGTCACATGAGGGTAAAACACTTCTTCTGGGTGTTTCATCAGCTCTGGCTCATGAGATTCACCCTGGAGCGACGTCACTGTGCTGTTAGCCGGTAATGAATCCAATTACCAAACACACATATTTATCTAACGCACAGCCAACATTTAATTAGCGATGTCTAAATGTTTCCACACTGAGATCTTCAGACGCCCACCAGCGACACTCAGAGAGAGAGAGAGAGAGAGGGAGAGTGTGAGAGAGAGAGGGGGAGAGAGAGAGAGAGAGAGAGAGAGAGAGAGAGAGAGAGAGAGAGAGAGAGAGAGAGAGAGAGAGAGAGAGAGAGAGAAGATTCGTTTGTGTTCATTTACACAAGCCTTTCTATTGAATTCTGTTTTATTTAGTGCTGGGCAACGATTAATCGCATCCAAAATAAAAGTTTGTTTACATAATATGTGTGTGTGTACTGTGTATAATCATTTTGTATAAATACACACACATGCATGTATATATTTATATAAATATTTATAATTAAAAGAAAAATGAATTATACTAATAATTCTATTAATATGTATATACTGTACATATATTTATATAAAATGTATATTATATATATATATATATATATATATAGAAAAAGAAATTTTATATACAATTTTTCTTGTTAATTAAAATTTTTCTTAAATATATACGTGTGTGTAATACAAAATGATTATACACAGTACACACACACATATTATGTAAACAAACTTTTATTTTGGATGCGATTAATCGTTGCCTATTATATTTCATCTGGTAATATGCAGGTAATGTTACGGCAGAGGGAGGATCTGATTATTTCCTGTGAGGTTTCCTTCCTCATCTACTTAGAGTTTAAAGAGAGTGAATCGGTCAGATGAGTGTTTCAGACAAACCGATGAACATTGAATTGGTTGTTTTGAATCTCACACCGTGTCGTAACCATAGGTCGTAACTACACCCGACTCGACGCGCGATAAAAGGTTCTTCTCCATCAGTGTGTGTCCTAACCAGCCGCGACGGCGACACACGACGATTCTACTTTAGAAACGGTTTCTATTTTTCTGCGACGTCGCGCTGGAACAACAAACACAGAGTGTGGCGATGATAATCTCAGGTACTGTTTATGTGCTTTATTTAATGTAAAGCGTGTAATGTGACTCTGAATATCGTTTAGTGCTCCAGCTTTGTTGCTGTAAAAGCAACAGTGGATAATTCACCTCAGATCTTCAAATTAAACAAATGGAAACAAGAACGTTCAAACTGTGAACAAACAAGTGTATTCTTTGACAAAGATTGTTTTAGTAACTCAGCCTATGTATTTTTAATAATGTTTATGGTGTAATATTTGTGAATTTGATTATGCACTTATCCATTTTCTTGTAAGTGCCATCGAGATTACTCCGCGAGACTCCGCCCACATGCTGTTCTGATTGGCTGTGGGTTTTGATTGATTTTGAGGCAGTCGCGTTGCGTCGGTCGCGTCTAGTGTGGACAGACAAACACTGGAAACGTATCGCATCTAGTCTGGTTAGGACACGGTGTCAGACTCACTGAGTAACGAACACTTGATTTGGTTGATTGTTTGTGTGTAAAAGTGATTGGTGTGTGTTTCAGGTGATTCGCAACATGATGAAGGCGTCTCTGACTCTTCCTCCCGGCGATATCTATAATCTGACGGTCACCGCCTGTACCGAGAGAAGCTGCAACACGTCTACGCCTCACATCATGAAGCTCGGTCAGTGACCCTGAACCCACACTGCAAACAGATGAGCTTCTTCCTCAGCGTTTCTGTCATGTTTTCCAGCACAAATATCTATTATGCTATATTAAAGGTAGAGATGCACCGATTATAATTTTCTGGGCCGATTCCGATTTCCGATTTTTCATTAAGTTTGACCTGCCGATACCGATTTTAGCCGATTCCGATTTCATTTTTTCTGACCACTTTACAGCACACACAAATATTTATTTTATATCTTTTCTGTAATAGAACATTTTTCAATTTGCATAGTACATATTTTTTTGAACAGATAAACGCTATAAAATAGAACTATATAAATGACTCCAGGTGTGGGTTATTCACACACATCTAAAGTGCAGTGTTATGGAAGAACCATTTCCTTTTCACATTCAATATCCAATCATTTTTTTATACATGTATTTAGCTAACTAAACGTCTGTATGAAAACAGGGAATGGCGATAAAATAATATATAAATAAAAAATTTAATAAATATAGCCTTGCAGTATAAAGATATTTCTCAAAGCACACACACACAGGCCTATTGCAATCACTTGTACAAACTGAATAATAAAACAAGTTTAAATGGGTACATTTTCTATAAATATTAGTCTTAGTTTTCTTTTCTGACATAGCCTACTCCAGTTCTTGTTAAAACACGCACATTCTGTGCATTTTGGGCACTTTTTTGTGAAACCCTATTAAGGCTATTTTGTCCATCAAAAGTGTGCTTTCCCTTTAATTGAGCGTGAGCAGTGCAGCAGATAGACTCGGCTCCGAAACACGCGCTTCACTGCTCGTGACGCTCCTGCTTGATGCTCACGCGCTGCTCCTGCTCCCGTTGTGAATGCACTCATTGATTAACATGCACGCCGAAAAAAAATACGCGTCACGAGGTTTCCTACATGTGTGTTCCGTGTGCACGTGTGATGCTGATGTTGCGCGATGTTAATCATGCGGCGCCCGAGTGCATTTGACCGGCATAAAATCGGTATTTGTCAGACTGACCGGCCGGTCGCCGATCACGTGAAAATCAGCCAATTCCGGTCACCAGCCGATCAATCGGTGCATCTCTAATTAAAGGTTTCTAATGTTGTTTTTGGAGTCTGCTACAACAGGACCAATGTAAAAAAACACACAATTTTCTCGTAATATTCACTGCGGCATCAGCTCTTTTCTCTCAGGGCCCTATTTTAACGTCTGTGGCGATCTAAGCTCATGGTCTAAAGCGCAGGGCACAAGTGGACTTAGTGTGTGTCCGAATCCACTTTTGTTAGTTTAACGATGGGACAAATGGTCGGTGCTCCCGGCGCATGATCTAAAAGTGTCGTCTCTTTTCTCTTAATGAGTAATGGGTGTGTTTTGGGTGTAACGGGCAATAAACCAATCAGAGTCTCGTCTTCCATTCCCTTTAAAAGCCAGTTGTGCTCACGCCGTGGCGGATTCGCTATTTACACGGCGGAATTAGCAAGCGGAAAGACTGAACGCTTCTCTAGCGAGGAAACGGATCTGCTCGTGCGTGAGTTTATAGCGGTGTGGGTGTGGGTGTGTGTGTAGGTGTGTGTGTGTGTGTGGGTGTGTGTGTGTGTGTGTGGGTGTAATAAGCAGAGTGTTTGTGTAATAAGCAGAGTGTGTGTGTGTGTAATAAGCAGAGTGTTTGTGTAATAAGCAGAGTGTGTGTGTTTGTGTGTAATAAGCAGAGTGTGTGTGTGTGTGTAATAAGCAGAGTGTTTGTGTAATAAGCAGAGTGTGTGTGTAATAAGCAGAGTGTGTGTGTAATAAGCAGTGTGTGTGTGTAATAAGCAGAGTGTGTGTGTGTGTAATAAGCAGAGTGTGTGTGTGTGTAATAAGCAGAGTGTGTGTGTGTGTGTGTAATAAGCAGAGTGTGTGTGTGTGTGTGTGTGTGTAATAAGCAGTGTGTGTGTGTAATAAGCAGAGTGTGTGTGTGTAATAAGCAGAGTGTGTGTGTGTGTGTGTGTGTGTAAGTAAGTGTAATAAGCAGAGTGTGTGTGTGTAATAAGCAGAGTGTGTGTGTGTGTGTGTGTAATAAGCAGAGTGTGTGTGTGTGTGTGTGTGTGTGTAATAAGCAGAGTGTGTGTGTGTGTGTGTGTAATAAGCAGAGTGTGTGTGTGTGTGTGTGTAATAAGCAGAGTGTGTGTGTGTGTGTAATAAGCAGAGTGTGTGTGTGTGTAATAAGCAGAGTGTGTGTGTGTGTGTAATAAGCAGAGTGTGTGTGTGTGTGTGTAATAAGCAGAGTGTGTGTGTGTGTAATAAGCAGAGTGTGTGTGTGTGTGTGTGTGTGTAATAAGCAGAGTGTGTGTGTGTGTAATAAGCAGAGTGTGTGTGTGTGTGTGTGTGTGTGTGTGTAATAAGCAGAGTGTGTGTGTGTGTGTGTGTGTGTGTGTGTAATAAGCAGAGCGTACGAGTGTTGTGGACCCGCCTATAGGCTCATATTATGAACACACTCTTTAAATGACATAACAATATTGCGCCATTGACTGTAGAGCAGCTTCAGCCGGTCAACGGCTCAGTGTGTTTCAGTTCCTCCATCCGTGAGCCTGAACACACACACTCGTCCTCACACCAGCAGCTCATGCACACAGATGAGCGCTAATGCATTCGCTGTTTAAACATCGCGGCGCAGGACGAGAAAATTAAAACTGCAGGGTTTGAGGGCGGAGCTAAGATACGCTGTTCAGCCAATCAGGACCAGAGGCGGGGATTATGCAAATCAGTTACATGTGAGACTGGAATTACTGTCGACTCGTTTCAGGAATTACTGTCTTTCTTTTAGGAGACAATAACTATTTATTTGCACTTTGATTTTTTAAACCTTTGCAGAGTTTTTATCTTCACAAACAGCTCTATTACACTCTGCATGAACGGGAATATCTGAATATATCTGCCATAATAGGGCAGTTTAAGTTTATTTTAATGACTCTATTGGCAGATATTTGTTCTAGTTTTAAGCTCAAACTCACTTCATTATGATGCATTTTTCAGGTCTTAATATCTTCAGTCATTCCTCCAGTAACGGCACAGATGTTTGACCGAACACACTGAGTAGAAACAGCTTTAGTTTGCTCTGCTGAGAGTGTGTTTTCTGCTTCTAATAATAACTTATTTGACTGTGACTTCCTGTGCAAAACAGGCCAGAATTGATGTGGCTGTTTGTTTCATCTTCCCTTTTTACCTCATTTTTTTAAACTGTGTCCTTAGAGGAACTTGTAAGTTAGACATTGGGCTCTTTTACGAACAGAACCGGCTCCTCCGAGGTCTCTGTACGCGGTGAACACCAGTGACACCACCATCACGCTGATCTGGACCGAGGAGGGTGTCGTGGACTTCTACCAGATCGCATGCAGACCGCTGGGAAACGCTAGAGAACGCACAGTAAGATCTTCACATCTCACACACACTTTACACTAGGGTCACGATCCGACACACGTCACGATACTGAACTCACGAGACCATATTATCTCGATACTCCAAGACATGTGATAAAAGGTTCACAGAAAACGTCTTGTTGATTAAAATGCTAAATTTGATATTACATTGTGTGTGTAAATGAATAGTCTTGGACTTGGTGCTGAAACCCAATGAACAATAGAGACACCAGAGTAACAATATTCATGATTCTGAAGCTGAAAATACGGAATTATTGTAGATGAATGTGTTTCACTGACTAGATATATTTAAAATAATGTATAGGCCACTTTTACTGGTAACATCAGACATTTGGCATTATCAGGACCCACAAATATGCATTATTATACATTATATTCAACATTATATATAGTAGTTTAATGCAGTACTGACACTAAAACTCACATGCTTTTTTATATTGCGATAGTGACACGATATATTGTTCCACCCCTACTTTATTATGCAGCATAATTCATTCTTTCAGTAACACTTTAGCATAAGGTTTCATTTTCTTCATTCTTATAAAGCACAGGTTAATGCAGCACCGGTTGCCCGAAGAAGAACAGTTAATATAATGCTAAACATACACATAAACAGACACAGATGCACTTGAAACCCTTCATGAGTGTTTCTCACATGACGGATAACAGACGTGATTTTAGCCTAGATTTGAAAGCAATTATAGACATTTGTTAACGTATGACTCTGATTAATAAATGCTAATGTTAGCCAGTAGAAGCTCAGTGTAGAGGTTATGCAGTGTAGAGGTTATGCAGTGTAGAGGTTATGCAGTGTAGAGGTTATGCAGTGTAGAGGTTATGCAGTGTAGAGGTTATGCAGTGTGTAGAGGTTATGCAGTGTGTAGAGGTTATGCAGTGTAGAGGTTATGCAGTGTAGAGGTTATGCAGTGTGTAGAGGTTATGCAGTGTAGAGGTTATGCAGTGTAGAGGTTATGCAGTGTAGAGGTTATGCAGTGTAGAGGTTATGCAGTGTAGAGGTTATGCAGTGTGTAGAGGTTATGCAGTGTAGAGGTTATGCAGTGTAGAGGTTATGCAGTGTAGAGGTTATGCAGTGTAGAGGTTATGCAGTGTAGAGGTTATGCAGTGTGTAGAGGTTATGCAGTGTGTAGAGGTTATGCAGTGTAGAGGTTATGCAGTGTGTAGAGGTTATGCAGTGTAGAGGTTATGCAGTGTAGAGGTTATGCAGTGTGTAGAGGTTATGCAGTGTAGAGGTTATGCAGTGTAGAGGTTATGCAGTGTAGAGGTTATGCAGTGTGTAGAGGTTATGCAGTGTAGAGGTTATGCAGTGTGTAGAGGTTATGCAGTGTAGAGGTTATGCAGTGTGTAGAGGTTATGCAGTGTAGAGGTTATGCAGTGTAGAGGTTATGCAGTGTAGAGGTTATGCAGTGTAGAGGTTATGCAGTGTAGAGGTTATGCAGTGTAGAGGTTATGCAGTGTAGAGGTTATGCAGTGGCAGTGTAGAGGTTATGCAGTGTGTAGAGGTTATGCAGTGTAGAGGTTATGCAGTGTAGAGGTTATGCAGTGTGTAGAGGTTATGCAGTGTGTAGAGGTTATGCAGTGTAGAGGTTATGCAGTGTAGAGGTTATGCAGTGTAGAGGTTATGCAGTGGCAGTGTAGAGGTTATGCAGTGTAGAGGTTATGCAGTGTAGAGGTTATGCAGTGTGTAGAGGTTATGCAGTGTAGAGGTTATGCAGTGTAGAGGTTATGCAGTGTAGAGGTTATGCAGTGTAGAGGTTATGCAGTGTAGAGGTTATGCAGTGGCAGTGTAGAGGTTATGCAGTGTAGAGGTTATGCAGTGGCAGTGTAGAGGTTATGCAGTGTAGAGGTTATGCAGTGTAGAGGTTATGCAGTGTAGAGGTTATGCAGTGTAGAGGTTATGCAGTGTAGAGGTTATGCAGTGTAGAGGTTATGCAGTGTAGAGGTTATGCAGTGTAGAGGTTATGCAGTGTAGAGGTTATGCAGTGTAGAGGTTATGCAGTGTAGAGGTTATGCAGTGTAGAGGTTATGCAGTGTAGAGGTTATGCAGTGTAGAGGTTATGCAGTGTAGAGGTTATGCACTGACGTCCCGCAGAAGAGCTGAGAGTGGCTGAGTTTAACAGGAGAAACTGAGAAAACACATGATTACCAGTTTAAACTAAAGCTTGGACTGGATATAGTGTTGCTTACAACTCACCAAAGATCCGGTGATCATGGATATTGATATGCAGCAGGAATCGTGTTTCCTGATGTTTATATGAGCCTGATTTCAACGCCGGGGAAATACATAACGCAGATTAGCCTGTGAACGCTTTATATAAATACAATATAGGTGTAAACCCATGTGATCACTCATATCAGTGTTATATATATCATCATATCGTCCAGCACTAAAACTAGCAGAAACATCCAATTATGCAGAAAATACGATGGTAAATATTTAAATATTCTCATGTATTTTCAAAAGCTGCATGTTTATGACAGTTGCTTTAAAATCAGAATTACCATAAAGAGATGCACTCTCACTCTGTGTGTGTGTGTGTGTGTGTGTGTCTGTGTGTGTCTGTGTGTGTGTGTGTGTGTCTGTGTGTGTGTGTGTGTGTGTGTGTGTGTGTGTGTGTGTGTGTGTGTGTGTGTGTGTGTGTGTGTGTGTGTGTGTGTGTGTGTGTGTGTGTGTGTGTGTCTGTGTGTGTGTGTGTGTGTGTGTGTGTGTGTGTGTGTGTGTGTGTGTGTGTCTGTGTGTGTGTGTGTGTGTGTGTGTGTTGCAGAAGGTCCGCGAGCCGCTGGTCACCGGCGCTCATGTCGTGACGGTCTCGGGTCTTCAAGCCTCCACTGTGTATAACTGTACCGTGATCAGCATCAGCTTCAACAGCGCTAGTGATCCGGCACACGTCACCGTCAGCACGTCAGGTGAAGAAGAGCTCACCCTCATCATCCTCACTGCACCCTCACGCTACAGAAATACATGGGAATATACTGCCATTATATTACATAATACATTTCCATATATGTGACCCTGGACCACGTCACCAGTCTCGAGTCGCACGGGTGTAACTGTGGCAATAGCCATGGGGCAAAATTATCGATTTTTCTTTTATGCCAAGAATCATTAGGATATTAAAGGTATAGCGGAGGATCTTTCCAAATTTTAGATAAGACCCGCCCTCTCCACTTTTTGAAAAGTTTGATTGATTCACCAGAATGATTGACAATTAGGAGGACCAATAGTATAGGTTACCCACCAGGAAGTAAAACATCCTCCGCTATACCTTTAAGTAAAGATCATGTTCCATGAAGATATTGTGTAAATATATAAAAATGTATTTGTGTGAGTGAATGAAGCACAATCATGACCATAAATGAACAGCTTTAAAGGAGATTTTCTCAATGTTTAGATTTTTTTACACCTTCAGATTCCAGATCTTCAATAGTCATATCTCGGCCAAATATTGTCCTATCATAACACACCATACATCAATACATTAAACGTATTTATTCAGCTTTCAGACTGTATTAATCTCAATTTATACAACTTGTGTCTGGTTTTGTGGTCCAGGGTCACACATGGGAAACTAGTGCTAATATTTTCCAGTATACTGCAGTATATGCACTGATCATGTATGGCTATATACTAATACATATACAATATTTATAAATGAAGACAAAAATAGCATTACATGTAATATTCACAAAGTTTTATCCTTTATTGTGTGCATATATTGCACTTACATGGTCCCATATAAATGTGAATGTATGTTCACACACTTTCACTGAATGAGTTACAACAGATTTCTAGTTCCCAGCATGCTTTGCTTCTGACTGTTAAAGGAGAGCAAATGTTAAAATTAAGTGTTTTTTTGTTCAATATTAATATAGAGGGGGAGATCATTATGATATATTAGTAAATATATTCCCACATATTTTTTTATATATGAAAAGCGGCAATTCCTTATGTATTATTCAATATGTTGTAATAAAAAACAATATATTATTCTGTATATCTGTTATATCATTTCATATATTGGGAAATATATTTTCTTTTCATGAGGGCAGTCAGAACCAGTGTGTTCATGGCGGGTGTGTGTGTGTGTGTGTGTGTGTGTGTGTGTGTCTGCAGTGCGCGAGATGAACCCGAGTGTGGCAGCCATCTCTGCGCTGGCGGTTCTCAGTGTCCTCCTCATCAGTCTCCTGGTGCTCTTCCTGCTGGTGTTACGCAAGAAACACATGGAGCTGAGCCGGTGAGAAACTCAAACCAGCGAAACCACTATAACCACTGACTCGCGTCAGCACAATCACTTCTGCCGTCTGCGGTTCATCAGCTGATGCGTTTGCCAGAGAGGGTCATGAAGGATCATTATTAGCTGCAGATACATAATCTGATAATAATCGAATTCATCTTTAGTTAACAAATGTAATATAGTCTATATATAATATATATATATATATATATATATATAAAAGTTAGATATATAACTATATACAAACTATATTTTATATATGTACACTACCGTTCAAAAGTTTGGGGTCAGTAAGATTTTTAATGTTTTTAAAAGAAGTCTCTTCTGCTCACCAAGGCTGCATTTATTTGATTAAAAATACAAACAAAAACAGTAATATTGTGAAATATTATTATAATGTAAATCATCTGTTTTCTATGTGAATATATAGTAAAGTGTAATTTATTTCTGTGATCAAAGCTGGATTTTTAGCATCATTACTCCAGTCTTCAGTGTCACATGATCCTTCACAAATCACTCTAATATGATGATTTGATGATCAAGAAACATTCATTATTATTATTATCAGTGTTAAACTGTTGTGTACACATTTTTTTCAAAATTCTTTGATGAATAGAAAGTTCAAAAGAACAGCATTTATTTAAAATAGAATATTTTCTAACATTTAACTCGTCCTTGATGAATAAAAGTATTGATTTATTTTATTTCTTTCCCCCAAAAATAAAATAAAAATTCTTACTGACCCCAAACTTTTGAACGGTCGTGTTTAATGTTACAAAAGCTTTAGATTTCAGATGCTGTTCTTTTGAACTTTCTATTCATCATAGCATCATGAAATAAAAATGTAAATTACTGTTTTCAACACTGATAATAATCATAAATGTTTCTTGAGCATCAAATCATCATATTAGAGTGATTTGTGAAGGATCATGTGACACTGAAGACTGGAGTAATGATGCTGAAAATTCAGCTTTGATCACAGGAATAAATTACACTTTACTATATATTCACATAGAGAACAGATGATTTACATTATAATAATATTTCACAATATTACTGTTTTTGTTTGTATTTTTAATCAAATAAATGCAGCCTTGGTGAGCAGAAGAGACTTCTTTTAAAAACATTAAAAATCTTACTGACCCCAAACTTTTTAACGGTAGTGTGTATATATATATATATATATATATATATATATATATATATATATATATATATATAAGTTGGATATATAACAATATATAAACTATTTACTAGTTTATAATATACTAAATATACTAGTTATATATACTAAAACAACATTTTTATGAAATATATATATGTATTTATACATACATATTTATACATATATATAAAGTTGGATATATAATCATAAACTCATCAATATTCAGCATGTGTCTGACGTCTGTGTTTGATTTCAGGGATTGCGGCGCTGAAACCTTCGTCAACTTCGCCTCGTTCGAGCGGGACGGGAAGATGCCGTATAACTGGTATGAGCTCGTGCGTTTCTCTGTCAGTCACACACTGTCACACAGTCGATTATCAGTGGCACTCGCACAGACAGACAGACAGGAAGTGACATCACTCTCGGTGAAACTCACACACACACACATGATTAATATAAGAGCTTAAAGAGGGTCAGTAAAGGCAGATTTTGGGCTGTTAATAAAGTCAAACGTTTTTTCTGTCACTATTTCCTGCTGAGATGTTTTAGTCCTTCAGAGGATCTTCCTCAGACTCGTGAAGCAATGGCAACACCACGGTTTCATATGTTAAGCACAATGAATTTACACAAAACTGGTGCTGGGCAACGATTAATCGCATTGGCTAACGTGTCAGTAAACGCCCACTGTTATGATTGGCCTAACGTGTCAGTAAACGCCCACTGTTATGATTGGCTAACGTGTCAGTAAACGGCCACTGTTATGATTGGCTAACGTGTCAGTAAACGCCGACTGTTATGATTGGCTAACGTGTCAGTAAACGCCGACTGTTATGATTGGCTAACGTGTCAGTGAACGCCCACTGTTATGATTGGCTAACGTGTCAGTAAACGCCGACTGTTATGATTGGCTAACGTGTCAGTGAACGCCCACTGTTATGATTGGCTAACGTGTCAGTAAACGCCGACTGTTATGACTGGCTAACGTGTCAGTGAACGCCCACTGTTATGATTGGCTAACGTGTCAGTAAACGCCCACTGTTATGATTGGCCTAACGTGTCAGTAAACGCCCACTGTTATGATTGGCTAACGTGTCAGTAAACTCCGACTGTTATGATTGGCTAACGTGTCAGTGAACGCCCACTGTTATGATTGGCCTAACGTGTCAGTAAACGGCCACTGTTATGATTGGCTAACGTGTCAGTAAACGGCCACTGTTATGATTGGCTAACGTGTCAGTAAACGCCCACTGTTATGATTGGCCTAACGTGTCAGTAAACGGCCACTGTTATGATTGGCTAACGTGTCAGTAAACGGCCACTGTTATGATTGGCTAACGTGTCAGTAAACGCCCACTGTTATGATTGGCTAACGTGTCAGTAAACGCCCACTGTTATGATTGGCTAACGTGTCAGTAAACGCCCACTGTTATGATTGGCTAACGTGTCAGTAAACGCCGACTGTTATGATTGGCTAACGTGTCAGTGAACGCCCACTGTTATGATTGGCTAACGTGTCAGTAAACGCCGACTGTTATGATTGGCTAACGTGTCAGTGAACGCCCACTGTTATGATTGGCTAACGTGTCAGTGAACGCCCACTGTTATGATTGGCTAACGTGTCAGTGAACGCCCACTGTTATGATTGGCTAACGTGTCAGTAAACGCCGACTGTTATGACTGGCTAACGTGTCAGTGAACGCCCACTGTTATGATTGGCTAACGTGTCAGTAAACGCCCACTGTTATGATTGGCCTAACGTGTCAGTAAACGCCCACTGTTATGATTGGCTAACGTGTCAGTAAACTCCGACTGTTATGATTGGCTAGCGTGTCAGTGAACGCCCACTGTTATGATTGGCCTAACGTGTCAGTAAACGCCCACTGTTATGATTGGCCTAACGTGTCAGTAAACGCCCACTGTTATGATTGGCTAGCGTGTCAGTAAACGGCCACTGTTATGATTGGCTAGCGTGTCAGCAAACGCCCACTGTTATGAATGGCCTAACGTGTCAGCAAACGCCCACTGTTATGATTGGCCTAACGTGTCAGTAAACGCCCACTGTTATGATTGGCCTAACGTGTCAGTAAACGCCCACTGTTATGATTGGCTAACGTGTCAGTAAACGCCCACTGTTATGATTGGCCTAACGTGTCAGTAAACGGCCACTGTTATGATTGGCCTAACGTGTCAGTAAACGCCCACTGTTATGATTGGCCTAACGTGTCAGTAAACGCCCACTGTTATGATTGGCCTAACGTGTCAGTAAACGCCCACTGTTATGATTGGCCTAACGTGTCAGTAAACAGCCACTGTTATGATTGGCTAGCGTGTCAGTAAACGGCCACTGTTATGATTGGCCTAACGTGTCAGTAAACGGCCACTGTTATGATTGGCTAACGTGTCAGTAAACGCCCACTGTTATGATTGGCCTAACGTGTCAGTAAACGGCCACTGTTATGATTGGCCTAACGTGTCAGTAAACGGCCACTGTTATGATTGGCTAGCGTGTCAGTAAACGGCCACTGTTATGATTGGCCTAACGTGTCAGTAAACGGCCACTGTTATGATTGGCTAACGTGTCAGTAAACGCCCACTGTTATGATTGGCCTAACGTGTCAGTAAACGGCCACTGTTATGATTGGCCTAACGTGTCAGTAAACGCCCACTGTTATGATTAGCTAACGTGTCAGTAAACGCCCACTGTTATGATTGCCTAACGTGTCAGTAAACGCCCACTGTTATGATTGGCTAACGTGTCAGTAAACGCCCACTGTTATGATTAGCTAACGTGTCAGTAAACGCCCACTGTTATGATTGGCCTAACGTGTCAGTAAACGCCCACTGTTATGATTGGCTAACGTGTCAGTAAACGCCCACTGTTATGATTGGCTAACGTGTCAGTAAACGCCCACTGTTATGATTGGCTAACGTGTCAGTAAACGGCCACTGTTATGATTGGCTAACGTGTCAGTAAACGCCCACTGTTATGATTGGCTAACGTGTCAGTAAACGCCCACTGTTATGATTGGCTAACGTGTCAGTAAACGCCCACTGTTATGATTGGCTAACGTGTCAGTAAACGGCCACTGTTATGATTGGCTAGCGTGTCAGCAAACGCCCACTGTTATGATTGGCCTAACGTGTCAGCAAACGCCCACTGTTATGATTGGCCTAACGTGTCAGTAAACGCCCACTGTTATGATTGGCCTAACGTGTCAGCAAACGCCCATTGTTATGATTGGCCTAACGTGTCAGTAAACGCCCACTGTTATGATTGGCCTAACGTGTCAGTAAACGCCCACTGTTATGATTGGCTAACGTGTCAGTAAACGCCCACTGTTATGATTGGCTAGCGTGTCAGTAAACGGCCACTGTTATGATTGGCCTAACGTGTCAGTAAACGCCCACTGTTATGATTGGCCTAACGTGTCAGTAAACGGCCACTGTTATGATTGGCCTAACGTGTCAGTAAACGGCCACTGTTATGATTGGCTAACGTGTCAGTGAACGCCCACTGTTATGATTGGCTAGCGTGTCAGTAAACGCCCACTGTTATGATTGGCCTAACGTGTCAGTAAACGGCCACTGTTATGATTGGCTAGCGTGTCAGTAAACGCCCACTGTTATGATTGGCCTAACGTGTCAGTAAACGGCCACTGTTATGATTGGCTAGCGTGTCAGTAAACGCCCACTGTTATGATTGGCCTAACGTGTCAGTAAACGGCCACTGTTATGATTGGCTAACGTGTCAGTGAACGCCCACTGTTATGATTGGCTAGCGTGTCAGTAAACGCCCACTGTTATGATTGGCCTAACGTGTCAGTAAACGGCCACTGTTATGATTGGCTAACGTGTCAGTAAACGCCCACTGTTATGATTAGCTAACGTGTCAGTAAACGCCCACTGTTATGATTGGCCTAACGTGTCAGTAAACGCCCACTGTTATGATTGGCTAGCGTGTCAGTAAACGCCCACTGTTATGATTGGCTAGCGTGTCAGTAAACGGCCACTGTTATGATTGGCCTAACGTGTCAGTAAACGCCCACTGTTATGATTGGCTAGCGTGTCAGTAAACGGCCACTGTTATGATTGGCCTAACGTGTCAGTAAACGGCCACTGTTATGATTGGCCTAACGTGTCAGTAAACGGCCACTGTTATGATTGGCTAACGTGTCAGTAAACGCCCACTGTTATGATTGGCCTAACGTGTCAGTAAACGCCCACTGTTATGATTGGCCTAACGTGTCAGTAAACGGCCACTGTTATGATTGGCCTAACGTGTCAGTAAACGCCCACTGTTATGATTAGCTAACGTGTCAGTAAACGCCCACTGTTATGATTGGCCTAACATGTCAGTAAACGCCCACTGTTATGATTGGCTAACGTGTCAGTAAACGCCCACTGTTATGATTAGCTAACGTGTCAGTAAACGCCCACTGTTATGATTGGCCTAACGTGTCAGTAAACGCCCACTGTTATGATTGGCTAACGTGTCAGTAAACGGCCACTGTTATGATTGGCCTAACGTGTCAGTAAACGCCCACTGTTATGATTGGCCTAACGTGTCAGTAAACACCCACTGTTATGATTGGCCTAACGTGTCAGTAAACGCCCACTGTTATGATTGGCCTAACGTGTCAGTAAACGGCCACTGTTATGATTGGCTAACGTGTCAGTAAACGCCCACTGTTATGATTGGCCTAACGTGTCAGTAAACGCCCACTGTTATGATTGGCCTAACGTGTCAGTAAACGCCCACTGTTATGATTGGCCTAACGTGTCAGTAAACGCCCACTGTTATGATTGGCCTAACGTGTCAGTAAACGGCCACTGTTATGATTGGCTAACGTGTCAGTAAACGCCCACTGTTATGATTGGCCTAACGTGTCAGTAAACGCCCACTGTTATGATTGGCCTAACGTGTCAGTAAACGGCCACTGTTATGATTGGCTAACGTGTCAGTAAACGGCCACTGTTATGATTGGCTAACGTGTCAGTAAACGCCGACTGTTATGATTGGCTAACGTGTCAGTAAACGGCCACTGTTATGATTGGCTAACGTGTCAGTAAACGGCCACTGTTATGATTGGCTAGCGTGTCAGTAAACAGCGTCCGTCATTATAATCTGAACACACACTGTATACTGTATCAGTGTAGACAGTGTCAGTCATTATAATGGCTTCTGTTTGCTTCTGATGCAACGAAGGCAAATGAACGCTAGTGGGCGGGGCCTATTGTACAAGTGGGCGGGGCCTATGCTGCAATGATGTATTACTATTGGCTGATGTCTTGCTCTGGAGGCGGGCATATGCAAATGTATTTGTCCATGTGACGCAACAGATCCCACAATATCCATACCAGCCGTTTTTGGAGCTTGATTAAATACTTACAATGAGGCATTTAATATGAATGAAATTATGTTTATAATGAGGACGCTTTAAGCCAGGGGTGGGGAACGTCCGGCCCCCGGGCCGTAACCGGCCCGCAAAACAGTTTGATGCGGCCCGCGAGTCAATTCCTCCCCCCCCCAAAAAAAAAAAACTTCAGAAACAAAAATCTCAGCAATTACTTTTCCTGTGATAGAAAACACAAAATAGGCAAAGTGGCAAGCAGCACGAGTCCACAAGCCGTGAGAGCAGGGCGAGGCCAGTAGCGCGAGTGTTGAGTCACCTGCGCGCCGCACCGGTTTCAAGTTTCTCACGGATGAGCTTCGGGGGCGCGCGCGCCGTACCGGTTTCAAGTTTCTCACTGATCAGCTTCGGGGCGCATAAAAGGATCGGAACGAAGACAGCGGAGGACCAGACATGGACGAGGGGCTGCTGCTTTTACTTTCGTTTTGTCATTTGCGTATTAAAGTGGAATGAGTGGCCGACTAAAAGTGGCCGACAGCAAGTAGAATGTGTGGCCGACTAAAAAAAATTATTTTAACTATAAGCAACCCAATTTGTCTAGATCTGTATTATTTCCTTTGTATAATGAGCTTAAATATTGCTGTGCAGTCGTGTGATTTAGTCTGCTTGATTAACATTATTACAATGTATTCCTATTTAACTCTGATATGTAGCCTATATACTGTATAAGGTCCTCGAATGTGTTTGAATATTTCACCAGCATCAGCCTTTTCACAGTTTCTATCACTCCGCTTGTCTGTGTTTGCACATCTTGCATCATTAAGCCAGTAGGTGGCGACAAGTGACTGTCTTTATGAGTGAACAATTGAAATTTTATTGAACTGATTTAATAGTGCTAAAAACATTGATTAACTCAAGAAAGAAACAAGTTGCTGAAACCAATCTTTAATGCTAAAAAGTTTACATCTATGCAAAATAATCCTTGAAAGATTTCTCATTTAAGGCCATTCCTGTTTGGAATATGTGATTGTGTATTGTCAACAATAAGCAGAAACATTTTGCATTTCCATTTTGTAGTGTGGATCATTCATTTCAACATTTATCCTCATTCTCATGTTTAAGAATCTGTTATCTTGACAAATAATCTATGCTACTGCCCACTGACATGCTTTTAAAGCTATTGTTATCAAAAAATGTTGGCCTTCAAACACCTTAAAATGCACATATGTAGGTCCGAGAAATCCAAATTTTCTCGGGGGAGCATGCCCCCGAACCCCCCTAACTACCTCACATTTTAATGTGTGTGTCTGTGTGGTAATATGGGCTGGTGTGGCTACAGTGCCAGGACTGAATTTTTAAACCAGTCTGCCCCCTGCATATAGGCCTAAAATATACATTATTCTCTGTATCGAATCATGTTATCTTGTTACCCAGCCCCTGATGTTTTGAAAACCTAGAAACGCCCCTGCTCATTACAATGGCCCTTAAAGAATGTTAAAAAATTGTAAATGGCCCTTTATAGGAAAAAGGTTCCCCACCCCTGCTTTAAGCTCTGACACTTGCAGGATGTTTTAATGGTACAAAGACCTCGAATATGTCAGAAGATCACGGCAAATCTGATTTTTCATGTCGCGACCCCTTTAATATCAGTCATTTCGCTGCTTCTCCAGTAAATGTGTCTTGATTTAAGAATGTTGAGATATTTGTGCTGGAGAACGAGAAGAAGCTCATATTTAATATGGTGCGTCGCATCAGTTATGATTGAGTTGCACGCGTGTGTGTTTTCTGTTGTGCGTCTGTTAATATCCAGCTGAGACGATCAGATGATTTCTGTCAAGTCAGTCACACACACACACACACACACCTGCGCCCATTACACTGACTGCATGAAGCGTTCATTAACCTGTCGAACACTAATGAAATATGCTCAATCATCTGTGTGTGTGTCACTATTACTAATGGAGCATCATGTTTTGTCCCCAACTTTTTGCCCTTGGTCTTTTTTTATGTCTTTTGCTTTTCTGTTTTGTTGAAACGGCTTCAGGCGCAGGAGTCTCTTTGCGTTCCTCACGCTTCTGCCATCCTGCCTTTGGACTGACTATCTTTTGGCCTTTTATATTAATCCGTGGTAAGTATCGGCACGGCCGACGCTGAGCTCTGGAGACTCAAACACACACACACACACACACACTGTAGACTGACTGTAGATACAGACTGAGCTCCTGATTCTTTGTCTGACTCCAGCATGACACTAACGCTCTGCATGACGTCTCTCTCTCTCTCTCACACACACACACACACACAGCTGTAGCCCGACAGTTTCACATCCTGCATGTTTGCTCTAGTTCCTCTGTTCTGTGTTGGACTGAATGCATTTTTCTCCTTTTCTATTCCTTTGATTTCCTAGAGGAATGTTCCAGGTTTGATACGAGCTGAGCTCTGGTGACAGCTGTCAATCACCACAGGAAATAATAACAGTAATGCACTTATGATGGAAGTCTACGGGGAAAGATTTACAGTTATAAGAGATATAATGGAGAAATGCTATTATTTATAAAATTATATATGCATTCGATAATGCATAACGCATAATACTATTGTTTAAAAAAATAAACAAAAAATGTAAATGATTAAATGTCCATAAATGATTCAAAACACTGTATAATCACAATTAAACATGAGTTAAAATCATATGGAAGGGCAATAGAAAAAAACGAATAATTATGACATATTTAATATATTACATTTGAATAAAATTTAAACGAAAAAAAATTACAATAAAATATATTTAATCAAATAAAATGTAGGTAAATTATAAAATGCTAAAATAATGTTTTGAAACTTTATATATATATAATATATATCAAAAATCCTTTTTATAAATTCTAAAGAAAATACTGTTTTGAAAATAGATATATAAATAAATTATATATACATATATGTATATATTATATAATTTAAATTAAATTATAAAAGTTAAAAAATATATATCAAATAAAATCTATATCAAATAAATGTGTATAAATTATAAAATAGAAAATAAAGTTTTTAAACAATATATAAATAATATTATATTATAAAAATATTGATATAAACTCTAAAACAAATGCACACTATTTAATATACATTTATATAAATTATTTTGAAAAATTAATACTGTTTAAAAAAAATTAAATAACTGTCATTAAACATTATAATATGTGATCAGATCTCTTACTAAGCATGTCTATCTCAAGTCCTGTCAGAGTTTTCTGTGAATGAGTGTGTGTGGTTCAGGACGCCAGCGCTGAAGCTCGACAACCTGGAAATGCATGTTTAGTTTGTAGGATTCAGATCTTCAGGAGTTTGATCTGTTGTGTGTGTGTGTGTGTGTGTGTGTGTGTGTGTTGATCTCAGTTCACTGACGCTTCTGTGTGTGTTTGACCTGCAGGAGCAAAACTGCACTGAAGAAGAGGAAACTAACCAGGTAATACTGGAGTCAAACCATCCTGTGTGTGTGTGTGTGTGTTGTGCTTTATTTAGTGCACTCGTATTAAAGAGCCTCGTTCTGACTGTGTGTCAGGGTTCGTACAGAAACTGTAAAATCAAATCCCAGGACTTTCAAGGACTTTTCAAGCACTACTTTTAGTTTTTTTCAAGGACTACAATTAGAGATCTCACTTATCAAACAATATCTTTTTGTTATCTTTTAAATTCTAAAATAGGTCAATAAAAATAAACAAATAAAACAAAATGGTAGAAATAAAGTGCAGCACAAGCAATGACTGCGGTGACTTTAACCATTGAAAGGATACGATGATAAAGATATCGCTTTCTTTATTCAAACTGAGTTTTTCCTCTCATGAATATATGATTGACTTGAAGAATTAAAGCTGTATCATATACTCAGATCTTTATGAGCAATATCACACTCATAACCGTGCGAAACGCCTCTATATCAGACGGACTGCAGCGCTAATTTTGTGTGAAAAGATCGTTTTCTCAGTAATATGTCAAATAAATTTCCTATATTTTGTCTTTCAATAACTCAAGCACTTTTCAAAAACTTCTTCATAAATATGAGTAAAATTCCCAAGTCAGATTGAAGCACTTTAAGCTCGTGTGTGAACCTGTTGTGATGATGTTTGTGTCTTCAGTCCAGTTCAGCTCAGTGATTTCGACGCCTACATCAAAGACATGAGCAAGGATTCGGCGTACAAGTTCTCTCTGCAGTTTGAGGTAACCGAACACATGAAGGACACGCGCGTGTCTGTGTCAGGCCTCTGTGTGTGTGTGTGTGTGTGTGTGTGTGTGACTGCTGTGTCTCATCCGTCAGGAGCTGAAGAGTGTCGGTCTCGATCTGTCTCATGAAGCTGCTGATCTGCCCGTCAACAGACCCAAGAACCGCTACACCAACATCCTGCCCTGTGAGTGGCCGGCCTGAAAGCCCCGCCCACTGTAGTCATAGCAACACTGCTCTCATTGGCTACGGCTTCAGCTAAGTTGAATAATCAAAACAACCAGATGAAAAACATTATAAAACTTTGATTTGTAAAGGAATAATCTAATCCTCCTATAAATAATTTTAATGATATTGTTGAGTCAATATCAGAGTTTCATTTTAAAACTATTTAATTATTATAAGTATAAAATATCATATATTTACTAGTGCTGTCAAATCAATTAATCGCATCTAACAAAAGTTTGTTTGTATTTAATATATGTATATACACACACACACACACACACACTCACACAAACTCACTCACTCTCACACACACTCACTCTCTCTCACACACACAAACTCACTCAAACGCACTCACACACAAACTCACTCACTCTCTCTCACACACACACACACACACACACACACACACACACACACTCACTCACTCACTCTCACACACAAACTCACTCACTCTCACACAAACTCACTCTCTCACAAACTCACTCACACACACTCACTCACTCACTCAAACTCACTCACTCAAACACACTCACACACAAACTCACTCTCACACACAAACTCACTCACACACAAACTCACTCACTCTTTCACACACACACACTCACTCACTCAAACTCACTCACACACAAACTCACTCTCACACACAAACTCACTCACACACAAACTCACTCACTCTTTCACACACACACACACACACACACACACACACACACACACACACACACTCACTCTCAAACACACTCACTCACTCAAACACAAACTCACTCTCTCACACACTCTCTCACACACAAACTCACTCACACACAAACTCACTCTCTCACAAACTCACTCTCTCACACACTCACTCACTCAAACACACAAACTCACTCACTCTCTCACACACTCACTCACTCTCACTCACTCACAAACTCACTCTCACACACTCACTCTCTCACACTCAGTCACTCAAACTCACTCTCTCACACACAAACTCACTCACTCAAACACACTCACACACAAACTCACTCGCTCTCACACTCACTCTCTCACACTCACTCTCTCACACACTCTCACACAAACTCACTCACTCACTCACTCTCACACACAAACTCACTCACTCTCACACACAAACTCACTCACTCACACACACAAACTCACTCAAACACACAAACTCACATACTCACACACAAACTCACTCAAACACACAAACTCACTCACACACAAACTCACTCAAACACACTCACACACAAACTCACTCGCTCTCACACTCACTCTCTCACACTCACTCTCTCACACACTCTCACACAAACTCACTCACTCACTCACTCTCACACACAAACTCACTCACTCTCACACACAAACTCACTCAAACACACTCACAAACTCACTTACTCTCACACACTCACTCACACACTCACTCAAACACACTCACTCACTCTCACACACAAACTCACTCACTCTCACACACAAACTCACTCACTCACACACACAAACTCACTCAAACACACAAACTCACATACTCACACACAAACTCACTCAAACACACAAACTCACTCACACACAAACTCACTCAAACACACACAAACTCACTCAAACACACACACTCACACACAAACTCACTCAAACACACACAAACTCACTCACTCTCACACACACACACACACACACAAACTCACACACACACACACACACACAAACTCACTCACTCTCACTCACTCACGCACTCACACAAACTTACTCTCACACACAAACTCACTCTCTCACACACGCACTCATATAAAAACTTTAATGTTAGATGTGATTAATTGATATGACAGCACTAATATTTAAATATAAAATATGAAAATATATAAATGTTTGAGAGTGTCAGAAAGCTTGATAATATCATCTGTGATGTTTGATGGCGCTGAACTCTTTCTCACTGGTTTTATTCTCTCCAGTATTATGGGAGTTTAGTTCATCAGTGCATTTTTGGCAACTAACGTTTAAATATATATATGAAGTTGAAATGCCTTGTTGTGCGTTTCCCCGAAGCAGAACTCATCACTGAACAGCCTGAGCTCACACTAGATCTGTCCTGAGAGCTTCATATGCATTATTTCAATGGAGATTGAGTGTATGATTATTTATGGAATATTTGTTTGGTGTCAGATGACTTCAGTCGAGTGAAGCTGATCTCTCTGCACAACGACGAGGGCTTGGATTACATCAATGCAAACTATATTCCTGTAAGTATATCATCAATATCTAATCATTTGTGAACAAACAAGTATTCATTACTTCAATGAGCTCAACTGTGATTTGTATATGTACATTTCTGAAATACATAACTTAGTTTCCTCTGATAACAGATCACTGTAAACTGTAATATGCACCAAGGTTATTTTCGTAAACGAAAACTGAAACTAAGACTAAAACTATTGGTCAAAAAACATTTTCGTAAACTGAAATAAAATAGAAATTTCAACATTTAATGAAAAATTAAAAATAAACGAAACAACAGTTACTGAAAAACTGAAACAAAATAATAATTAGCAGAAATAAATAATCGTTTTCGTAATTAAAGGGATACTTCAGGATTTAGCATTGAGCTTTGTATCAGTAGAAAACCTGTAGTATTACTGTGCTTATCCCCCTGAGATGAGAGATTTATGTATTTTTTTGTCTGGAAAAAATCCTCTGATGACGCAAAAATCGTCATTTTGCGTCATGGGAGGATTTTTTTGGCCAGAGGCTAAAGACTACAGCCAGTAGTAGGAGCTGTCCCGCATGTGTTCAGCCCGCCCATAGAGGGATCTCACTCACAGAATGTACACACAGTGTCAGCCATCTTTCTTTGGAAGCTAAGCTAGCAGGCTCTTGTTCTGTGGAGAAAGCTGAGTAGTAGGGGTTACCATCCTCTTTTTCCCGGACATGTCCGGCCATCGAGATCGTCCAAAATGTCTGGGATTCGGCTTTTGCTTTCTGCAGTCGCCATTCATTGTTTACATGCACACCTTTTGTTTCAATCTAACTGAATTCATTCCGATTGGTGAATCTGAATGTAGTGTTTACATGAACGCTAAACAAGTGATCGGTTGATGTGCGTTTTAACATTGCTAAGAAAATTCCCGCTCCTCCGTGAGAAATACGAGACCGGTGCGTCTCAGTAATCACGCCACCGGCCTCGCGCCGTTCTCCCACGGCCCTCAGCCTCGTCCTGCTCGCCACAGTAAACATGATGAATGGCGACTGTAGAACGCAGAAGCCGAATCCCGGACATTTTGGGCGATCTCGAAATCCTGGGCAAACTCGTCATGGAGACTCACTAGTAGCCTAGCCTAGTTGTTTTAAACTGCGCTCTCTTACCGGTAGGCGTGGCTTGGGGTTGGCCTCCTAGGGCAGCGAAGCAAGTGCATTCTGAGAGTTGTTGTCTTTCATCCACATAAGCCAAAAATAAATTTTCTGGCTTTTCTCAGTCTAGAAAGCTCCAAATTCAAAAATAATTTCACATTTCTTCTACATAAATGACCCATTTTAAATACACATTCATCTTTCCGGAGGTGAAGTATCCCTTTAAAAAGCTCTCATCCTGTAGCCTACCGGAAAATCACTTTTTTCAATTCCACTGCGCTACTTTATTTTTCAATGTATGACCGTTGCGCTCGAGTCTCGCGTCTTCTGCAGCGTCACTTGTGTGTGACACCACGCTCTAAAAACGCGGCACTCAAGTTAAAAGGCTCAAGCAGAAAGGCCCAAATATGTATTTCCACCTCATGCAAATACAGCTGTACCTTAATTCCAGGTATAAGATAACCATCTTGTGTGAAACTAGCCTAAATAAGATAGGCCTAAACCACACATATTAGACAAGATACCACACTGAGCAGAAAACGGAAAAAACACATAGCATGTCTAGAGCCCAGAAATAGACGTATATTTGTCAGAGTAGAAGTGTACTAAACGTCTGGTCTGAAGAGAATATGTGTATAACTATGAGTATATGATTTTAAACGATGCAATAGACAAAAAGCATAAATGGATCAATACAAGAATAATGTTTGAAAGGATTAATCATTGAAATAACCTTAAAGAATAATCATAATAATCATACGCATATCCTTTTCTTTTTCTTATACGCAAGATTTCATTTTTAATATTATTATATCATTTTTACTTTTTAGTTGCATTTGTTTGGTTCTTTGTTCATCCTCAAACAATTATTTTATTTTTATTATTAAGAGGTTTGCACAAGAGTTAGATGTAAACTGCAAACATTATTAAATGTCTTTAACTGGAAGTGTTCTGTTAACTCTGCTAAACTATCATTACTAAAACTAAAACTGAAACTAAAAATATAAAAACTAAAAAGAAATGTGTTCACAAAATAAAAACTAAACTAAAATTAACAAAACCATTAATGAAACTAACTAAAACTGAACTGAAATTTATAGGAAATTTGAAAATGATATTAAAATAAAAAATTATTTAAAAATGCAAAACTATAATAACCTTGATATGAACTTGTGCACTTTCTGTAAAGCTGCTGTGAAATGATGTGTATTGTGAAAAGCGCTGTACAAACAAACGTGAATTGAATTGAATACGAACTGTTAATGAGCCAGATGTTCAGTGTGTGATGATGTGCCTCTGGTCTGCAGGGTTATAACTCTCCGCACGAGTACATCGCCACTCAGGGGCCACTGCCCGACACCAGGAACGAGTTCTGGAAGATGGTCCTGCAGCAGAAGTCCAACATCATCGTCATGCTGACCCAGTGCAACGAGCGCAGGAGGGTCAGTTCCCATGGCAACCGCCTCTGATGAGCTTGTGTTGACACTAGCGTATGCTAACGGTGAATGTGCTCGTGTGCAGGTGAAGTGTGATCACTACTGGCCGTTCACTGAGGAGCCGGTGGCGTACGGAGAGATCACAGTCGAGATGCTGTCCGAGACCGACTCTCCAGAGTGGACCATCAGAGACTTCAGACTGGGATATGTGAGGACAACAACACGACAGACAGATAGACGGATAGACAGACAGATAGATGATAGACAGATAGATGGATAGATATAGACAGATAGACAGCTGGATGATAGACAGATAGATGGATAGATATAGACACATAGACAGCTGGATGATAGACAGATAGATGGATAGATATAGACACATAGACAGCTGGATGATAGACAGATAGATGGATAGATATAGACAGAGATATAGACAGATGGATAGACAGACAGATAGATGATAGACAGATGGATAGACAGATAGATAGATGGATAGATAGACGGAGACAGATAGATGGATAGACGGAGACAGATAGATGGATAGACAGATATATGGATAGATAGACAAACAGACAGACAAGACGGATAGACAGACAGACAGACGGACAGAGTATTATGTGATCTGATGGTTGTGTGTGGCTCCTCCTCAGGCTGATGAGACTCAGGATGTTCCGAGATCGATGAGAGAGATAGATGGATAGAAAGACAGACAGACAGATAGATGGATAGACAGATAGACAGAGTATTATGTGATCTGATGGTTGTGTGTGGCTCCTCCTCAGGCTGATGAGACTCAGGATGTTCTGCACTTTAACTACACGTCCTGGCCCGATCACGGGGTTCCCACAGTCAACGCCATCGAGAGCATCTTACAGTTTGTGCAGATCGTCCGGCAGCAGGTCAACAGAACCAAAGGCCCGATCGTCGTCCACTGCAGGTGAGAGCCCGTCAGCTGAGTGTGTGAGAGAGTGTGTTTGAGAGTGAGAGTTTTTAAAAGTGAGTGTGAGAGAGTGAGTGAGTGAGTGTGTGAGAGACTGTTTAAATGTGTGTGAGGGAGTGAGAGAGTGTTTGAGAGTGAGAGAGTGAGTGTGAGACTGTTTGAGTGTGTGAGGGAGTGAGAGTGTGTTTGTGTGAGCGTGTGAGTGAGAGAGTGTTTGAGTGAGAGAGTGTTGTGTGAGTGTGTGTTTGTGTGTAAGAGTAAGTGTGAGAGAGTGAGTGTGAAAGTGTATTTGAGAGTGAGTGTGTTTGAGTGAGTGTGAGTGAGAGTGTGTGTGTGAGAGATAATGTGAGAGTGTGTGAGAGAGTGTGTGAGTGATTGAGAGAGAGTGTGTGTGAGTGTGAGAGAGTGAGAGAAAGTGTGTGAGAGAGTGTGTGAGTGTGAGTCTGTTTGAGTGTGTGAGGGAGTGAGAGTTTGTGTGAGTGAGAGTGAGTGTGTGAGAGATAATGTGAGAGTGTGTGTGAGAGATAATGTGAGAGTGTGTGTAAGAGTGAGTGTGAGAGAGAGTGAGTGAGTGTGAGAGTGAGTGTGAAAGTGTATTTGAGAGTGAGAGTGTGTGTGTGAGATAATGTGAGAGAGAGTGAGTGAGATAGTGAGTGAGTGTGTGAGTGAGTGAGAGAGAGTGTGAGTGAGTGTGAGAGAGAGAGAGAGTGTGTTTGAGTGTGAGTCTGTTTCAGTGTGTGAGGGAGAGAGAGTGTGTGAGAGAGAGTGTTTGTGTGTAAGAGTGAGTGTGAGTTTGTGAGAGCGAGTGTTTGTGTGTGTGAGAGTGTGTGTGTGTGTGTGTGTGTGAGAGAGAGAGAGTGTTTGAGCCTCTCTGTTTGAGGCTTTGCTGAGATGAGACAACAGCTCTTCACAAGTGTTACATGATGCTCATGTGTGTGTGTGTGTGTGTGTGTGTGTGTGTGTGTTCCCTCAGTGCTGGAGTGGGTCGGACCGGCACGTTCATCGCTCTGGACCGTCTGATGCAGCACATCCAGGAGCACGAGTACGTGGACGTCCTGGGTCTGGTGTCAGACATGCGCTCGCACCGGCTCTCCATGGTGCAGACTGAGGTACACAACCTGTGTGTGTGTGTGTGAGAGAGAGAGAGAGAGAGAGAGAGAGAGTGTGTGTGTGTGTGTGTGTGAACGTGGACATCCTGGGCCTGATGATGTCGGTCATGCGCTCGCACCGGCTCTCCGTGGTGCAGACTGAGGTACACAACCTGAACAACAGAAAAAAGGTTTTGTGAATGTGTGAGAGAGAGTGTGTGTGTGTGTGTGTGTGTGATTGTGTGTTTGTGTGAGTGTGTTTGAGTTTGTTCAAGTGTTTGTGTGATTGTTCGAGTGTGTGTGTCTCTGAGTGTGAGTGTAAATGTAAAAATGCAGAAAGTTGAACGTCTAAGGAAAGTCCCCTTAAAAACGTGTTTGTGTGTGTGCAGGAGCAGTATGTGTTCATCCATCAGTGTGTCCTGCTCATGTGGAAGAAGAAGAAGCAGCTGTCGCACACTAGTGATGTCATCTACGAGAACGTCAGCAAGTCCTAATGAAGTGAGTTCAGTTTCAAACGATACACAACCCAACTTCTGGTCTTGCAAAAAGTGATAAGGATATAATGCAAGATCACGCGTGCAAGAGACCGGAGTTCTCACGCGAGACCAAAATTGTTATTAAAAATCATTGCGAACCAAATTGTCTGTGCGCTGATTTGCAGAGAAAAAGAAAAACAGATTATGCATGAGGAAATAAGAGAGACGAGAGCAAGGATTGTGTTTCTGCAGAGAGAGTCGGGGGTAAATAAATAATTTTGCTGCTGGTCAAGAAGATGTTTGTGCTTTATTTCTGTTTGATATAATTGTAAATATATCTATTAAAATACTGATATTCTGGTCTGTAACTCCTCCCCTGTCTCTCTCTCATCTGTCATGAGGAGCTTTCGCATCGAGGAACATCTTCATCGTTCCTAGAACTATTGGCGGACGTTCTCGGATGTTGGCGTGTTCGTAGAACTAACGATTTTAGTTCTAGGAACTCGTTTTAGAGGAACTACTTTACTCCTACCTCGGAGTTGGTCTACACCAGCTCTAGAGGAACTCTCCGTGACGGTAGTGTTCGCTGATTGGCCGAACGCACGCGAAACACCAGCACCCGCCATTTTAAAAAAGCGAAATGCACAAATTAGCTACAGCCTATATATTTACTCCACAAACTAACTCTACGAACATGTATGACAGTGATAGATGAAGCTCTCAACCTTTACTCTGAGGAGAACATCCAACACAACTTTGAGGAGACCAAGAGAAACATGATTATGTGTTTCTGCTCTGCTCAGCAACACTGGACATCAATCACACGCCATACGCTAATAACTCTTCATTACTGTCTACTTTTTATGTATAACAGTTCTATCTAATAACGTATTAGACAGATTGTAAACTAATGAACAGGAGAATGCGAGCGCTGTGTGTTCAGTCGTTCTCAGCGCCGTCAAAATAAAAGTCAAAACAACAAGCGTGTCTCACGTCACTTCAGAGTTCCTACTGGCGGTGCGAACGCAACCAGGAAAACGTTCCTATGGGAACCATTAGTTCTCGGCCAATCAGCGAACACTAACGTCATGATAGTTCCTATAGACCTTATGTAGCCCCGCCCCTTTTCAGCGCTGCACTCGTTGTCTTTTGACTTCCGGTCTGTATTTTCACAGCGATTTTGCGTGTTTATTAATGAACGGCTCGTTTTAAAATCTTCCCGGTCGACTGACATTAGTTCAGTCATCTGCTTTAAACATCACAGTCCTCATGATAACTTTCGTTAACTTTACATTAAGTAAATCCACTTCAAAAGCTAATTACTCCTGGACAGCAGCGCCATAGAGATATACAGAGCGACCACAAACACGGAAGTTAAAAGACAATATTCTAAAGACGGCGGCGCCCTCGTTTCTCTGGCGCATAAGGTCTATAGCGCTGGTTTAGACCGACTCTGAAGGAGGAGTAAATTAGTTCCTCTAAAACGAGTTCCTAGAACTAAAATTGTTCCCAGTTCCTGCAGTCCAAATAAACACGCCAAAATCCGGGAACTTCCGCCAATAGTTCTAGGAACGCTGAAAAGGTTCCTCGATGCGAAAGCGTGAACTCAAATCGTGATGTGTGAACTCTGCATAATACTCACGTGTGTCTCGCTCTGTTCTTCCTCCAGGTCTGATTCATCGACACCGACACCGAACCCATCGACCGCAGAGGAGAATCTCACACTCATCTACTTCCCATACAAGCTCTTATTTAACGACAAAACAAATCAAATGCCTTAAAAAAACGAGCTGCCTCGTTCTCCCGGCCCGACGGATCCGTCAGCATCCCGTGTTTTAGTTTGTGTGTGACTCTCAGGATCATCTGCGCTTGTTTTAGGCCGGTGTAAAGTGTGTGTTGTGAGTTTATATCGCACTCTGTCTGTAATAGAGTTAGTTTTCACGTCTTCAGAAGAAGCCGAGCGGTTCGAAAACAACGTTTTGGACCTTTACTCTCCATCACTGCCACACACTGATGCGCTCGAGCCGCTCGAGGGATGAAGCAGCGGAGGAGGGGGTTCCCAACAGACCATCATATCTGCTACTGTGTGTGAGTGTGTGTGTGTGAGTGAGTGAGTGAGAGTGAGTGTGTGAGTGTGTTGAGTGAGTGTGTTGAGTGAATGAGTGAGTGTGAGTGAGAGTGAGTGAGTGAGTGATTGTGTGTGTTGAGTAAATGAGTGTGTGTGTGTGAGTGAGTGAGTGTGAGTGATTGTGTATGAGTAAATGTGTGAGTTGAGTAAATGTGTGAGTGTTTGAGTGAGTGTGTGTGTTTGAGTTTGTGTGTGTGTGAGTGAGTGAGTGAGAAAATGTGTGATTGTGTGTGTGAGTGTTTGAGTTTGTGTGTGTGTGAGTGTGTAAGTGTGTGATTTTGTGTGTGTGTGTGTGAGAAAGAGAGAGTGAGTGTGTGTGTGAGTGTTTGAATGTGTGTGTGTGTGTGTGTGTGTGTGAGAGAGTGAGTGAGTGAGATTGTGTGTGTGTGTGTGTGTGTGTGTGTGTGTGTGAGAGAGTGAGTGATAAAGCAAGGAAAGAGGGATTTTCCGAACAGACTGATGACATCTGAGGTCGACGCTGCGCTTCTGTGTGTTTCTGCTAAAGCTTCATCACACACACACATCAGCTGAACCTCCGGCTTCATCTGCACACACTGGATCGTCACTGCGTCGAGTTTGAGCTCGTCGACTCGTTCCAGTGGCATTTGCACAATTCCAGTGAAGCGGCTGCGGTCGGACTGAATGTGAGCGTCCAGCAACTCGTATATCGTCATCATCTTCATCATCATCATCTTCATCACTGCTGAATCTGACACTGATGTCGTGTTGCATGCTGCAAAAATGAAAGACTTGAGATTAGTCTCATCTTTAGGTTTAGACTCGAGCTCAGAGTCCCAGCTGACAGGGAACGTTAAAGGAGTAGCTCACTTCAGAGTTATAATCTCCTGATAGTTTACTCACACACACGTCATCCGAGATGTTCACGTCTGTCTTTCTTCAGGTTTCTGAGGAAAACATTCCTCATTTTCCTCCATATAGTGTCCTCAATGGGGTCCAACGGGTCGAAGGTCCAAATGTGAGTTTCAGTGCAGCTTCAAAGTCTCGACACGATCCAGCCGAGGAATAAGAGTCTTATCTAGATATACCAGCCCACATTTTAGAACAAAATACACATTTATATACTTTTAACCACTAATGCTGGTCTTCCACTAGCTGTGATGCGACATCAGGTTGAAAGGTCAAGCGTGACGTAGGCGTAAGAACAGACCCAGTGTTTATAAAGAGAACGTGCAAACACTGAAGTGGGTCGCACACCGGACGAGAAGCGCCGCGTCTCGGACAACTCGAGGTATCGCACACCGGATGCGCACTTTCTCAGTCTATGGCCAGCAATATTGTTATGTTTAAGGACATCATGGAATTAAGATAATGTCTGTACTATGTTATGATTGTACTGTACAATTAAATACAATCGTTGCTAAGTCTGCAGTCTGAACACTTTACCTCAGAGCGTCCGTTAGCTGAAAGAATTGAGAATCTCACCTGAAAATCCGATAACATCAGCATTGTTCATCCACTCAGCTGATTTCTGTGAATGAATGTAAACTAACTGTATATTGCAGCACAGGGTGAAGTCAGTATATACATTAACAACGATTTGAGACAAATATAATGTAAATTTAATATAAAACTGTGTAAATGGGGCTCTGTGGCGCTGCGCTTCTTGTCCGGTGTGTGAGACCCCCTCAAGTCAAACGCCCTTTACAGAAACAAAAAAAGGTAAAACAACGATGTCGGACGATTTTTGAAGTTGGAGGAGAAAATGAGATGAGAGTTTTTCACCCTATCCTACATTTCTGACCCGAAACACGCGTGACCTTTCACCCTGATGACGTAATGTGTGTCGCATCACAGCGAGTGCAAGACCAGCATTTGTGGTTAAAAGTATATAAATGTGTATTTTGTTATAAAATGTCGGCTGGTTTGTCTAGATAAGACTCTTATTCCTCGGCTGGATCGTGTCGAGACTTTGAAGCTGCACTGAAAGGACCTTCGACCCGTTGGACCCCATTGAAGTCACTATATGGAGGAACATCCTGGAGTGTTTTCCTCAGAAACCTGAAGAAAGACAGACGTGAACATCTTGGATGACGCGAGTGTGAGTAAATTATCAGGAAATTTTAATTAAAGTGAACGACTCCTTTAATAGAACGTTCATTCAAAGTTATCTGGTCTTTAATAATGTCCTCGAAACATTAACATCATTCATGGAACGTTTAATTCTAAAGCATTTTTTAAATGTTAAATGAAACAATGTATCCTTGTTTCAGAATGTTCAGAGAACATTCAAATGTAACGTTCCCGAAGAATGATACAAAATGGAATGTTGAGCATTTTTAAAAATTCAAAATGCTTGTAGAATTTTCAGAGAACGTTCAGAAATGATGTTTCCGAACGAAGCGTTTGTTTTGTCAGCTGGGCGGTTATTTACACACTTGCCTGTTCTGTCAAACACACGAGTGAGTTTACAAATGTCTGGCGTTTACAGGCTGTTTCCCTCATCTGAGATGTGAGTTTTATAATATCAACATGGCACTGAGCTGTAAATACTGTTTATTTCAAGAAGAAATGACAAAAGAATCGCTGTATTGTGTTAAAATGAACTGGTTGGTCTTGATAAGAAGGAAACGGTGGATTCGGAGCGGACGGGCCACTTCACTTGATCAGTTTTCTTTCGTTTGTGTCCAGGTCAAACTCGTTTGTCTTTTTGGTGCCATTCTTGTGTATTGTGTGACTTCAAGTAGCAGAGCAATCCACAATCGCCATCAGAGTTTTAATGTGTGTTTGTTTGGAAAAAAAATAAACGTTTGAACACGTATTCCTACGAGCAGGAGATGGAGTCGTTTTGTGTGACAAACACGTCTTTATTTTTTGGCACTTTTTCAGACTCCTCTATTAGAAGTGTGTGATATGCATTAATATCGGTAGATGTCGACCGATATATTGGTTTCCCGATATTTAAGCATTTTCCCATAATCGGGTATAGATTTTGTAATATCGGATTCTCCGATAAATGGCGCCATCTTGTGGGCGTTTTGAGAATTTCGTGCAAGACCGTCATTAAACGAGTCAACAATGGTGTTCAAAAGTAAAATAACTTCCATCCCTTGATTAATAAACTTTATTTAACATAACAGCCATCAATGCACAAATGAGATGTTACATAAATGCTTATTTAGTTTAAAACTCACGTAATCCGTCAAGACCTGTCCCAATAAAGTCGTAACTTTACATGCATTACATAAAAAAATTAATTGTATTCACTATTCAGGCAGTTTAGAAAGTTTTATGCTTTTTTAATTTGTTAGAATTATTTCTACATGCTATATTCATGATTTTATGAGGTTTACCTTTTATCAAAGATTTCATTTTAAAAAAGACACTTTAGTGACAGTGCACTATATTTTTTATTTTATTCAGACTATTTATTGATGTAGAAATGTGTTTTAAGGAGGGAGTGAAATTGCTAAAATTACAGTATTTAAAAAATGTTAATTGAAACAGTTCAGTTCTGTTATTATAATTGTCAAAATACAGAAATTTAACGATAAATATAGGTTTTAGGATAAATAAATATAGGATATCGGTTATCGGGCACATAAACATGCAAATAATTGGTATCGTAACGGTTATAAAAAAATCTATATCAGTCGATCTCTAATCTTTATTGGGACAGAACTTAACGGATTACGTGACTGAGTTTGTCTCTATTTTTAGTGCCAAGTTTAAATGACATAGGCCTATCAAACATTTATGTAGCACATCTTATTAGTGCATTAATGGATGTTATGTTAAAGTTAATTGATCAAAGCTAGTCACCATTGTGCTGTAATGGCGGTCTTGCCCGCAATTCTCAAGACGCCCACAAGATGGCACCATTTATCGGTTAATCTGAAACTACAAAACCAATACTCGTTTATGGAAAAATGCTTAAATCTACAACAGAAATAAACTTTCCATCATTATCATGTCTCTTATTTCTCTGGAGTCTGTTAGTCAAGGTTTTGTGTGTCAAACCCACACCTAATGTTATTGATTTTCAGGGAGTTGGAGATTTATTGACGTGTGGCGACTGCTAACAGGACTGAAGAAATCTGCTTTTATTTATTTAGCCTACTTGTTAATTTTTATTGCAAAAGATTAAAAAAAATATACATGCATAATACCAAAATGTAACTTTCAACAATGTAGCGTTTCCAGATTACAGCAGATAGCGTACGCTGCTCAGTGACATCATATTTACAGCCTATAGGATTATCTTAAAATGTTTTGACCAAAGATGTTAGCATGTCGCGCATGCGCATTTCCAGGACAAACCAGGTGAGTAGGAGCAAAGTCGACTTCTATATATAAAGTCTTCAGTATTCATGAGTGTGAACGTTAACTGATCGTTCAGTGTTTTATAAATCGCATTATTTGCACCGTTTTAGTGGACTAATTAAATAAAAATGAGTATTGTTTGTTTAATCCGTCCGATGACGTGAGTTTGGGGCGAGACTGTCTATTTGTGTTTGATGACGCACATTATGGGATTTATGTTTGATGCGTTAATTTGTTTTTCAATTTGATATGGAAAGAAAAATGAGAAAATGGCGCATTTATTAGTTTTCCTTCTTTTTTTTTCTTAAAAAAAACGAGTATTTCATCTTGATGTGGAAGAACTGAGAGTGGCACGGGTTGATCTTTGGTTGACCAATCAGCGGAAAGAGGCGTCTCATGCCCGTTCACATGTGGAAATTGAATATTCAAGCCACTTATTAATTTTCTACCCCTGAAACTAAAAACGTGAAAACAAGGCGAATTCTCGTTTTTCCGTAAAAAAATAAAAAATTAATGAATAATTGTGGCGTTTTCTTTTTCTACTTTTAATATTAAATCAAAAAACTAATGAAAACACTGTACACGGAGCCCTTATGGTTTTTGGTTTCAGAACTTTATTTTATTTTAATTTAATTTATTTTTATTTTAGTCCAACCACACACACGTTTTAGTTTAAACAACGACAGCTGAGATAAACCTGGATTATCCTTTGTTTCAAATCATTAGTGTATTAAAAGGGTCATATGATGCTATTTTCAAAGATCAATATTTTGTGTATTGGGTGTAATAGAATATGTTTACATGCTTTAATGTTCCAAAAATGCATTATTTTTCACAGACTGTACATTATTGTAGCTCCTCTATGCCCAGTCTTTTGAATTCTACAAAACCCCTCCTTCCGAAAAGCATAGCGTGCTCTGATTGGCCAGCTGAGCCAGTGCGTTGTGATTGGCCGAACACCTCAAGCGTGTGTCGGAAATGTTAACGGCCCTTACCATAATCACAAGCTTCAGCTTCCAAAGCAATTATAAAGACAGTTAATCATGTCGTCAGTTCTGGCATGTCCAAGCCGATCGATCGGAACCTGATACACGTATGTATTTACGTTACACAAGCCGTGGTTCAAATTGTTGTTATAATAACGATTTCTTTAATGTCTAAACATTCTAAATGAAAAACTTGGGAAAGATACATGAGCCGTTGAGTAGTCCTCTGCTGCCATCTAGTGGCTGTAGTTGAAAATTAATGTTATCTTAATTTTTAAAAGTGTTTGTTTTCCAGTAGATTTTAATATAATTACCATGAATGAAATTGAGAAATGTAGATCTAGGTCTGGGCGATAAAACGCTATCGGTATTTAATAACTGTACGCCTTCATCAATAACGATAGAAAAATGTTCAATATAACGCTCGATATAGTTACACTTAAACACAATAAAATGTTAATAGACATGAAGTTTGGTTCATATGCCTTGATAAAGGAGTGTGCTACGAGTGACAAGCAAACAAGTTGCGTTGCGTAGGGGTGTGCGAAATTGACAAAGAATAATATCTCGATATTTTCTGGGATTTTAACGATAATTAGACGACATTTTGCTGAGTGTGTTTATTGTGCTGGTCTCTTGGCAGGTGTAGGCCTGCCGTGGACCGCCGACTCCTAAAGGTTTTGATATTCTTCATAATGTGGTGGTTAGTTCGCATCAGTGAGAAATGATCTTTTCCAATAAGTTTACATTGATTTTTTAAAACATTTTTATGGGCATTTTTAGCTCCAATATCCAGTAATACAGACTACTAAGACTATTTTTTTATTGAAAATATGAATCATGTGACGCGGCAAAAAACTTTTGTGTTTTTGACATATTAGACATAGCCTACGAATAGTGAATTGTGCATATTTTAAAATAAAATATTTTTTTGCTAATATTTAATCATTTGTTTTCTTTATATAAAAAGACAAATGACCCCCTAATCACCCGCCCCCTAAAAAATGTGGTCCCCCCTCCAATGTTCAAGACATGCTTTGATGTAAAGGATATATTTAAAATATGATAAATTGAGGCAAATACAAAAATACCATAAATCCCCCAAAACTGCACTGTAAATACAATAAAAGTGAGTTATATAACGTTTGTTTGTGTTTTTAAAAAAAATACATTAAGTTACAACACGTTTTTCTGTCCGGTTTTGCCCTATGTAGCAACTAACAGCATTACATAAGTGATATTAGCCTATTTTATTATATGCGTAATATTATATAAGGATACCTTGCACGTTTCCCCTCTTCATTTTCCCAATTTAGGCTCCTGATGATGTCTTAGACCCTTTTTCTTATTCATAATTTACATTTTTGTTGATTTATTTTTAAAAAAAAAATTTTAATTCTCCCGCTCTTCCTACTGACGTCACATCAGGTCATCCTGAGGTAACTAAACCAACCGAACCCCCAATATGCCTTACTCTAGACTGCACAAAACTCTGCATTTGAACAGTCAATAGCAAATAATACTTAATAATAAAAGATACTTACCGGATCTAATTCGGAAGCGCCAGATTGCCCTGGAAAAATTGTAATTGCCTTTGTTCCCAGTCTTGTGCTCTCCCAGGTTCAGGAAACTGTCCTCCGTAATATACGCTGAACACACACGAACACGTGGGTTGTACTGTTCTGGAACAGTGTTGTGAATAAATCTTAACCACTGATAACTAATTGTGTCCACTTTTAGAAGGCCAAATAAAGAACTTTTCCTTTCGCGTAGAAAGAAACACGCAGCATCTCCACAAAATGGCGGCGACGACACACCACAATTGAAGCCACGCCTTCTTTCTTTGCGTACGCATTTGGGCGGCATTATGCTAATATGTCTAGCTAGTGACGTAGGTCTGCGAGGGAGCATTCGATCGAGGCGTTTTGGATCTGCCTTTCTCTTAAAGATAGAATAAATCTTTGTGTGGGAGACTGAGATTTGTTTCTTTGCAGAACTTATACATGCATAAACAGCCACATTACACAATAAAGATTTATTTATTTATTTATTTATTTTTTGCGAATTTTTTTTTTTTATTACAGAAATTACAGAATTTGACATTTCTTTTACACATTTTCACATTTGGATGTATAACTTGAAACAACAATAATAATAAAAAATAAACAAATAAACAAACAAAAGATAAAGGGCATCACAAACATATATTAAATTCATTTAGCAGAGATACAGATCTTTGGGCTTTTCGATTTTTTAAAATCTTTACAGACTCAAAATACATTTTAAAGGCGGCTTTAAAATGAGCAAAGTTGGGTTTTGAGTTACTCCATTTAGTTTGATGAATATGAAATTTTCCTAATAATAGAAACAAATCGATAACATACATTTTTCTTTTAGAAAAGTCAAATTCATTTGTATGAAGTAAGACAGATGACAAATTTAAGACTAGGTTGCAGTTCAATTTAACACCTAGAAATTGAGACATCTCATACCAAAATCACTAGGGGGCATTAACTGATCTCGGGCCAGTTTTATATTGTAGTTTTATATTTAATGACTAACATGTTTGTGTAATGAGAGTGATCGTTCATTTTATCTAAACGACCCCACCCCCATATTTATAAAAGAACACAAATGATACACGTCTTCATACTTAATGATTTCTATATATCATTTTACGAGATTATGCTTTGATTAGTGTGTAAAAGGCGCCATTAATATCAGCGATCATTACACGTTTGTTCTCGTTGCATTTCTGAAACATTTGTTTGAATCTATTCAGATTTATCTCAGATTTATTTAGCACATGAAGCTGTGTTTTATTATAATGTGTTTTTGGTTGAACATTGACAGAAACAGGTAAAAAATAATAGCTAATGTGTAAGTAAAGGTGTCAGAAGTGTGAGTGTCGCCCTCATGTGGAGAATCCAGGTTCAGTTCTCACTATTGTGAAATAATATTTTAATTTTAAGGTTGAAAATGCTTTCGTTTCATTAGTTTTAATAATCAGTTCGGACAAAACTCCCTCCAAAAACACAAAGTTTAGCTGAGGAAGCTTCTCTGGCTCAGCGGTCACTCCTTTACATGGAGAATCCAGGTTCAAATCTCACTTCTGAGGTGGAATGTTCTTCAGTTTTAGTTGATGAATGATAAATAGAGACAAATATTGGCCCAAAAAGACATGCTGAAAAATAATATCTCTGGTGGCTCAGTCGTCTGTGTGTCACTTGGTGGTGTTGCTTTGTGTTGAGAATCCTGGTTGGAATTTCACTTTTGCAGTGGAAAATGCTTTAGTTTTATTGGTTTCATTGATCAATTGAGACAAACAGAAAGTCAAAAGTGCGGAAGCTCCACTGGCTCAGTGGTTTGAGCATGTTCTCCCCTTTTGGGAGGATCCTGGGTTCGAATCCCACTTTCATTTCATTGGTTTAGTCTTAATAAAAAATACATGCCCCCCCAAAAAAAGAGGAGTAAGCGTGGAAGCTCCAGTGGCTCAGTGGGTTGAGTGTTGCTCCATCATGTGGAGGATCCGGGTTTGAATCCCACTCTTTGCTAAAATGCTTTAGTGTCACTGGTTTTGTCCAAATATAAAAGACATGCCCCCCCAAAAAAGAAGTGTTGATGTGGAAGTTCCAGTGGCTCAGTGGGTTGAGCTTGTTCTCCCTGGTTGGGAGGATCCCGGTTCGTAACCGGCCTGGACACTGAAGCATGGTTGCGTTGAGGAACGGTTGCCTGATCATGATCCGAGACAGGCGTCAGGAGTGATCGGATCAGGCGAGAGAAGCTTGGAAACGAAGGGGGGAGGGAATATCCAAACTCCTCCCCCTGGGGATTTCTCAGACCATAACCAGCAGTGGTTATCTTTTACGTCAAATGTGTACTTGTATAAAAATGATCCAGTTCTGAGACTAAGTCGACAATTTTTCAGCTGGTTTTCCTGGATAACCAGTTGTTCCACCAGAATCCTGACTAGGGCTCCTCCTCATTCCTGCACCCTCTCCACCAATCGTGAAACCTGTGTGCCACAGATCTCTTGGCTTGCCCTTACTGGAACTTATATATCACTGTTGTGACCCCGTGATTCTACAATAAACCAGTTAAAGTCAGATGAGACTCGAACCCGTGTCTCTATCGCAGCCTCGCACACAGAGACCGTGTGTTTAACCACTCGCCCATCATGACTCGCCCATCATGACCCGACCATCATGACCTGACCATCATGACCTGACCATCATGACCCGACCATCATGACCCGACCCTCACTGGTGAATATAACCAGCAGTGGTGGGATCTGAACACAGGGCATCATGATGAAAACACAACTCCTCATCTCCTGATTCACTGATCAGTGTTTTGAGCTTTTATTGTTTGCCTGAGTAAATGATGAAACACATAATCAAAGGTGGGTTTTTTTTCAGTGTACAGGCCGGTTTCAAACCGGGATTCTCCTGACCAGCGAGAACATGCTCAACCCACTGAGCCACTGGAGCTTCCACTCTTACACCTCTTTTTTGGGGGGGCATGTCTTTTTTTATTGGGAAAAACCAGTAAAACTAAAGCATTTTAACAAAGAGTGGGATTCGAACACAGATTCTACACATAATGGAGCAACGCTCAACCCACTGAACCACTGGAGCTTCCACTCTTACACCTCTTTTTTTGGGGGGCATGTCTTTTTTATTGGGACAAAACTTGTAAAACTAAAGCATTTTAGCAAAGAGTGGGATTCAAACTCAGATTCTCCACATGATGGAGCAACGCTCAACCCACTGAGCCACTGGAGCTTCCACTATTACACCTTTTTTGGGGGGCCATGTCTTTTTTATTGGGACAAACCCAGTAAAACTAAAGCATTTTAGCAAAGAGTGGGATTCAAACTCAGATTCTCCACATGATGGAGCAACGCTCAACCCACTGAGCCACTGGAGCTTCCACTATTACACCTTTTTTGGGGGGCCATGTCTTTTTTATTGGGACAAACCCAGTAAAACTAAAGCATTTTAGCAAAGAGTGGGATTCAAACTCATATTCTCCAAACGATGGAGCGACACTCAACCCACTGAGCCACTGGAACTTCCACTCTTACACCTCTTTTTTGGGGGTCATGTCTTTTTTATTTGGACAAACCCAGTAAAACTAAAGCATTTTTTCCATCAAGAGGGATTCGAACTGGGAATTTCAAAATCACTGAGCCACTGGTCTCAACTGCTTCAAGGAAAAGATGTTCATTGTGTCTGTGGGATTCAATCACAGGTCTCTATTCCAGTGTTGTGATTCAGAGGCACTCGTTTACCCATTACACCACTGAGTTTCAGTTAATAAAAGTGCTTTATAATCTCTTTATCTTGTTTGAAGTGTAAAAAGTAAAAAATTAGACTGTGTAATTCACAAAATCACCACAGAAGAGCGCAATAACAAGCTTGAATATAAAACGAACTTGACAAAACAAAACAATAAGTATTTTCACGCTAATATATAGCAAGTTTTTCCATCAAGAATAGCTCAGTTTAAACAAATATTTTTGTTTAGTCAGATAATAAAAGTGAAGTATAATTACAAATCCTTGCAAGGTCAGCAAATATAAAGGATTGTAATTGAGCGTTTTTCCACAATGACAAAAAGTACAACATCTTGAGGTTTGAACTACAAAAAAGTAATCAAATTTAATGTAAAAGACCAAACCAGCCCTGAGTTCTTCACAATCTCTGTGGTAGCGGATCATTGTTTGCTAAAACCTTTTTCTTTGTTTTTACACTTCAAACAAGATAAAGAGATTATAAAGCACACAATTTACCTGAAACTCAGCGGTGTAATGGGTAAAAGAGTACTTCTGAATCACAACACTGGATTAGAGACCTGTGATCAAATCCCACAGAAACAATGAACATCTTTTCCTTGAAGCAGTTGAGCCCAGTGGCTCAGTGATTTGGAAATTCCCGCTTCGAATCCCTCTTGATGGAAAAAATGCTTTAGTTTCACCAGTTTCATCCAAATAACAAAGACATGCCTCCCAAAAAAGCATTGCATGTATGGAAGCTCCTGTGGCTCAGTGGTGTGAACATGTTCTTCCTTGCTGGGAGGATCCTTCTTTTTGTGGTAAAAATGCTTTAGTTTCTTTGGTTTTGTCAAAATAAAAAAGACATGCCCCTCCAAAAAAGAGGTGTAAGAGTGGAAGTTCCAGTGGCTCAGTGGGTTCAGTGTCACTCCATCGTTTGGAGAATCTGAGTTTCAATCCCACTCTTTGTTAAAATGCTTTAGTTTTACTTTTTTTTTCCCAATAAAAAAGACATGCACCCCCCAAAAAAGAGGTGTGAGAGTGGAAGCTCCAGTGGCTCAGTGGGTTGAGCATTGCTCCATCGTTTGGAGAATCTGAGTTCAAATCCCACTCTTTGCTAAAATGCTTTAGTTTTACTGGTTATGTCCCAATAAAAAAGACATGCCCTCCCAAAAAAGAGCTGTAAGAGTGGAAGCTCCAGTGGCTCAGTGGGTTGAGTGTTGCTCCATCATGAGGTGAATCTGAGATCAAATTCCACTCTTTGCTAAAATGCTTTAGTTTTACTGGTCATGTCCCAATAAAAAAGACATGCCCTCCCAAAAAAGAGGTGCAAGAGTGGAAGCTCCAGTGGCTCAGTGGGTTGAGTGTCGCTCCATCATGTGGAGAATCTTAGTTCGAATCCCACTCTTTGCTAAAATTCTTTAGCATTTTTTTTTTACTGGTTTTGTCCAAATAAAAAAGACATGCCCCCCCAAAAAAGAGGTGTAAGAGTGGAAGCTCCAGTGGCTCAGTGGGTTGAGTGTCGCTCCATCATGAGAAGAACCTGAGTTTGAATCCCACTCTTTGTTAAAATGTTTTAGTTTCACTGATTTTTTCCCAATAAAAAAGAGGTGTAAGAGTGGAAGCTCCAGTGGTTCAGTGGGTTGAGTGTTGCTCCATTGTTTGGAGAATCTGAGTTCGAATCCCACTCTTTGCTAAAATGCTTTAGTTTTACTGGTTTTGTCCAAATAACAAAGACATGCCTCCCAAAAAAGCGTTGCATGTATGGAAGCTCCTGTGGCTCAGTGGTGTGAACATGCTCTTCCTTGTTGGGAGGATCCTGGTTCAAATCCTTCTTTTTGTGGTAAAAATTCTTTAGTTTCTTTGGTTTTGTCTAAATAAAGAAGACATGCACCCCCCCAAAAAAGAGGTGTAAGTGTGGAAGCTCCAGTGGGTTGAGTGTCACTCCATCATGAGGAGAATCTGAGTTCAAATCCCACTCTTTGCTAAAATGTTTTAGTTTCACTGGTTTTGTCCCAATAAAAAAGAGGTGTAAGTGTGGAAGCTCCAGTGGCTCAGTGGGTTGAGCGTCACTCCATTGTTTAGAGAATCTGAGTTCGAATCCCACTCTTTGCTAAAATGCTTTAGTTTTACTGGTTTTGTCCCAATAAAAAAGACATGCCCCCCCAAAAAAGAAGAGTAAGAGTGGAAGTTCCAGTGGCTCAGTGGGTTCAGTGTCGCTCCATCATGAGGAGAATCTGAGTTTGAATCCCACTCTTTGCTAAAATGATTTAGTTTTACTGGTTTTGTCCCAATAAAAAAGACATGCCCCCCCAAAAAAGAGAAGTAAGAGTGGAAGCTCCAGTGGCTCAGTGGGTTGAGCATTGCTCCATCATGTGGAGGATCTGGGTTTGAATCCCACCCTTTGCTAAAATGCTTTAGTTTTATTGGTTTTGTCCAAATATAAAAGACATGCCCCCCCAAAAAAAGAAGTGTTGATGTGGAAGTTCCAGTGGCTCAGTGGGTTGAGCTTGTTCTCCCTGGTCGGGAGGATCCCGGTTCGAAACCGGCCTGGACACTGAAGCATGGTTGCGTTGAGGAACAGTCACCTGATCATGATCCGAGACAGGCGTCAGGAGTGATCGGATCAGGTGAGAGAAGCTCGGAAACGAAGGGGGGAGGGAATATCCAAACTCCTCCCCCTGGGGATTTCTCAGACCATAACCAGCAGCGGTTATCTTTTACGTCAAATGTGTACTTATTAAAAATCCAGTTCTGACACTAAATCAACAATTTTTCAGCTAGCTTTCCTGGATAACCAGTTGCTCAACCAGGATCCTGACTAGGGCACCTCCTCCTTCCTGCACCCTCTCCACCAATCACTCCATTTGTTGATTTCTTGGAGATCTGACCAGGATTCAAACCAGGAACCTCTGAACCATGAGGCAGCACTCATACCTGTGAGCCACAGATCTCTTGGCTTTCACTTACTGGAACTTATATTTCACTGTTGTGACCCCGTGATTCTACAATAAACCAGTTAAAGTCAGATGAGACTCAAACCCGTGTCTCTATCGCAGCCTCGCACACAAAGACCGTGTGTTTAACCACTCACCCATCATGACCCACCTCTCACCAGTGAATATAACCAGCAGTCGAATCATTAGCCGCGTTTCCATAACAGATTTGCACAAAACTTTTGCGATATTTTCTAAATGTCAATAAAAAATCTATTGCGATTTTTGTGTTAAATTCCATTAACCGATGTTATGCGACTAAAACGTATTTTTTTCCTCGCGATAAGTCATTCCAAACATCATGGCAACTGATGTTGTTAGTGTTATGTATATCTTACCGCACTAGCCATTATTTTTAACGGAAGGAGATGTAGTCATGTTGTCCAACATTAATGGCAAGGAAAGACCCTTATACTGGGAGCGGGAGTTTCTCCCTCATTTCTGCTTCAAAGTCTTGATCAACTGTGGCATTTCTTTGTTGCTTGAGGACATTATAAATACTCTCGTATGAAGTGAGGTTTTGTTCCTGTTTGGCGTGTTCACTGATTAGCCTGAAATCATATCAAACGGGTCTGATGATGCAAGAACAGTGCAATTGGATTTAACATTTTTGACTGAGAAACCCTGATTCAGGGTTGAGGAACTGAAAGCACATGTTCGGTGGATTAATACTTTCGGTTGAATGAACAGGAATCCACATTTTGTAAGACTGTCAGTTTACTGATAAACAATGAAAGCTGCAGCCAATTATCATCATGACTCTAACCAATCAGGGTTAAGCATCAATCAAATACTAGTGTACAAATCCACACTGTAGCGTCTGTGAGTTTGACCATCATTTGTGTTTATTTGAGTTCAAATACAGTATCACACATCACCGAATGCATCATGATCCGAACATCTTGATTTACGTGCGAAAGCGACTTGAAACGTGAATTTGCACAAATGAGATGCTAGCGTTAGGCTTCTTTAAAGTCAATGCAAAAACATTAATGGAAACTCATTCAAAAGACATTCAGTAGAAACAGTCCTAAAAAAATTTACATTTTTAAAAAATCGAGCGAGGCACGTTTGATTGGCTAAAGATCCCTGAGTGCGTAGTTAATTTCCTTTCCAAAAACAATCAAAGCACTAGAGGGGCGTCGGCCTCATTAGCATATCGATGGAACTTCGGACCTATCAGCTTCTCACTGAAACGACTAGACTCCGCCCCTTTCCACCAATAAGCTGCTGGATGGATGTACCACATGACCACACCAGACGGGTTGACCGACACAACGAACTCTGTGCTGTCCTTCAGTTCGGGCAAACGCGCCTCCGAAAACACATCAAACACCTGAGAGAGAGAGAGGGAGAGAGAGAGAGAGGAGAGAGAGAGAGAGAGAGCGAGAGAGAGAGAGCGAGAGAGGAGAGAGGAGAGAGAGAGATGAGAGAGAGAGGAGAGAGAGAGAGAGAGAGAGAGAAAGAGAGAGAGAAAGAGAGAGAGAGCGAGAGAGAGAGAGAGAGAGCGCGAGAGAGCGAGAGAGAGAGAGAGAGCGGAGAGAGAGCGAGAGAGAGAGAGAGAGAGAGAGAGAGCGAGAGAGAGCGAGAGAGAGAGAGAGCGAGAGAGAGAGAGAGAGAGAGAGAGAGAGAGCGAGAGAGAGCGAGAGAGAGCGAGAGAGAGAGAGCGAGAGAGAGCGAGAGAGAGAGAGAGCGAGAGAGAGAGAAAGAGAGAGAGAGAGAAAGAGAGAGAGAGCGAGCGAGTGCATTAAACATTTCCATGTCATTGACCAGTTTATAAAAAGTAAATTCTAAACCCTTTACCCTTTTTTATTAGTCGATTAAGTTTTAAATATGGATATTTTTCTTACACGAACGCATCGCTTCCCTTCAGAAGGACTTTATGAACCCCCGGCTTGTCTGTCAGCTTGTGTGTGTTTAAAGGCTCACCTCATACACTCCAGGTGTGTATCCCAGCGTCTTCAGAGATGTCATGTATCGATACGGCATATCTGTCCTCCTGCTGAAGAACACCAGAGCGCTGGCTCCTTTAGAGAGAGGTCTCAGGTACACCTCAATCCTGGTCTTCTCCTGAGAGAGACACACAAGCATCGCTTTCAGACTGGGCAAACTGCTGTGTTTCTCATGCACTGCTCAGCTCTCGATATCAGGTCAAAAATGCACTCGTATGAGCTTTTGTCTCATGTTTATATCATATGATATAGTTAAGCAATATCACACGAGTGCAAATGCGATACTGATTTTATACAACAGTTTTATACAAAAAAAAAGTTAATTTTCTGTTATATTTAAGACACAATATTGTCTGTTTTCAATAAGCGTTTTTTTTTTCCGTTTCATTTACTCTCCCTCATGTCGTTTCAAACCTGTATAACTTTCTTTCTATAGTGGAACAAAGATATTTTGAAGAATGTTGGTAATCAAACTGTTTCGGTCTGTAAATGTTTTTAAATACCAATTCAGATGCAGCTTCTGGAAAAACAACAACATGGCTAAGCATTAATGAGTAATAACTTCTATGTTGAATCTTATAAAATACGTCTCTCTCTAAAGCTATTTTCTAATGTCTACTTGATGCATTCTCATTTAACACAATAAATGACTTTAAATCAACTTATTAGGGTAATTTCTCAGCCGAATTTCATGTGTGATTAATTAATAGGCATGTCATGTAATTAATTAGATTAAAAAAAAATGTAATCGCTTGACATCTATTTGTTAAATTTTACCCTTTTCACCTGTAGTGTCTTGGCTTAAAATATTATTAAATAAATAAATTTGATTGTTTATTATAATAAATTATCACCAATATTAATAAAGTAACACAAATCTGTTTAAATAATAAATGCTACTATATTTAAATAAAAAATAGTGCAATTTTTATATTTTTAGTGTTAGTTTTAGTTTAATTTTAGCAATTTGCTTTTGTCATTTTATTCATTTTTTTTTTAAATCTTGCTATTTTTTTATTTCATTTAGTTTAAGGTTTTCAACTAATATTTATATTTCATTTAATGTTTTTAATAGTCGTAGTTTCATACCTTTAAGTCTTAGTCAATACCCCTGCATTTTTATTAATATTTTGAATTAGCTATTATTTTTATATTTTTAGTATTCATTTTAGTTTAAATTGAGCAATTTGCTTTAGTCATTTTAGTTTTAAAATTTTTTAAAATTTAGTTTAATGTTTTCAACTAATATTTATATTTCATTTAACGTTATTACCAGTCTTATTTTTAGTCAATAGCCCTGCTAAGAGCCAAATGCAACAGTGAGGAACCCGATCCTGTAGATTACTGACCTTGAACAGGCGTCTGCCCTGGATGCCTAAGTGGTCCTGATTGATGCCGATGACGACTTTATTCTGCAGGATTGCGCGAGCGTCGCTACTAATCGTACGCAGGTCGTTGGACATGAAGAGAGGAGCGGCCATGATCGCCCACAGCGCCATCTGAGCGCGCGATTGGTCCAGGCTGAGGCCGAAGTCTCCAATCAGCAACTGAGGATGATGCAAATGAGCATAAATCATTAGCATAAATCATGGTTTTCTGCGGCTGCATTTACACTGCAAGTCTTAATGCTCAGATCCGATCTTTTGACCATATGTGACCAGTCATTTTTTTTAATTAAGATTTATACATCATATGAAAGCTGAATAAATAAGCTTTCCATTGATGTATGGTTTGTTAAGACCCGTGTAAACGCAGCCAGTGATGATGAGCTCACCATGTCGGGGTCGTTCCACTGACCCGGTCCGGCCACGGGTTGCAGAACGTCCTGATTGTCAAAGAACCAGTCCACGATTCCCAGTACGCTATCCCACGAGTCCTGGATGTCAGCGTAGTTCCGCCACAGGTTACAGATCTGACCCAGCTGCGTGTAGTTCACCTGAGAACACTCATCGTTAGCGGTGTAACGATCCCTCACGTCACGATTCAATACAGATCACGATACTGAACTCACGATACTGAACTCACGATACTGAACTCACAATACGATATTATCACGATACTGAACTCACGATTCAATACAGATCACGATACTGAACTCACGATACGATATTATCACGATACTGAACTCACGATACGATATTATCACGATACTGAACTCACGATACGATATTATCACGATACTGAACTCACGATACGATACTATCACGATACTGAACTCACGATACGATATTATCACGATACTGAACTCACGACACCATATTATCACGATACTGAACTCACGATACCATATTATCACGATACTGAACTCACGATACCATATTATCACGATACTGAACTCACGATACGATACTATCACGATACTGAACTCACGATACCATATTATCACGATACTGAACTCACGACACCATATTATCACGATACTGAACTCACGACACCATATTATCACGATACTGAACTCACGACACCATATTATCGCGATACTGAACTCACGATACCATATTATCACGATACTGAACTCACGACACCATATTATCACGATACTGAACTCACGATACCATATTATCACGATACTGAACTCACGATACCATATTATCACGATACTGAACTCACGATACCATATTATCACGATACTGAACTCACGACACCATATTATCGCGATACTCCAAGACACATGATAAAAGCATTATATATAGTAGTTTAATGTAGTCCTGACACTAAAACTCTGTTAAAAATTCTCTCACAAAGTAATTTTTAGTTTGGATGAACTTTCCACGATATATATTGATGCATTTTTGTATTGCGATATATTGTGACACGATACACCCCTATTAATCATATATTACAATTCCATTGTGCTTCAGATTAGAGACACTACAGTAACTTTACTCACTTTAGGAGGGAGTCCGCCCTGGTAGGCAGGCCAACTGCAGGAGTAGCCAATGGGGCGGCCCGTAGCGTTCAGGGCCTTCGACATCATCGGATAGCCTGTGTTTAAATATAATCAACAAAAGATAATGAGAACAGGATAATGTTTGGAATCAGCGATTCAGAGCGTGTATCACACACACACTGTAAAGAATATGAGCGTAGTGTGTGTGACGTCATCTGTATTGTAGAAAACTCTTCATAAATAAAGATGATTTGACTCGACGTGATTTTAGCAAACGAGGCTTCGGAGTGTTTCGAAACTTCACTGGTTTCAATGAACCACTGTCTGTGATTTTTTACCTGATCTTGGATCAGTTTTATAAATCTGTAGACATTTAATGGCACATTTGTATAATTAATCGCCTGTAGTTTATAGTCTCCGATTGGTCTGATTAATCAAGCTTTAGAATTTGGTTTGTAAAAGGTGTTTTCACTGCATTTACACAGTTTTGTCCTCCAACATGTGGGATTTTGAGAGTGAATCATTTTACTAAACAATCAGTTTTAATTGAATAAAAGCATAATTTCTCCCATACCTGCCTATTATGTCCTTTCTCAAAGTCTTGTTGTTTCAGGCTCTACTAGAACAGGTTTTCCTGCTTGAATGTTGATTATTTTCCTCATATTCTCCATTGTTGCGGCTCCTCTCTTCCCAGTCTGTCAGTAACGCTCTGTTTACTTCCTGTCTCTATGAAGCCCCTCCTTCTGAAAAGCACACTGTGCTCTGATTGGTCGGCTGGAGCAGTGTGTTGTGATTGGTCGAGTGCTTCGAGTGTGTTTGGGAAATGTCCCGCCCCTTACCATAACCGCCAGTTTAACACACTACTAACTAACTCAACCAGGCCCCGCCCCTTTATTCTGCGCATGAATTATTATAATGAGGAATACTGTGTTGGTTCCCTCACCTTGTTCCTGATAGCTGGAGTTTGAGTAACACCCGTCCAGTTTGAGCATGTCGATTTCCCAGTCCGCAAACGTCTGAGCGTCTATCTGCACTTTATCCAGAGTTGTTCCCGGATATCCGCCACACGTGAATGTGCCCATGTCTCCATAAATGCCCAGCTTTAGCCCACGATCATGGATGTAACGCGCCAAACGAGGAATGCCATGTGGAAACCTGCAGATTGATTCACAATAACATGAGATGAAGGAGCAAAGCTTCTGCTGTAGAGCTGCAGGATCCATCGCAATCTCCATGTACTCGCAGTTACAGCTGCAGTGTGTGATGTTTAGCGCCAACTAGTGGTGAGTTTGTGAATTGAATTGTGAATTGTGTGAGAGACGCCCTCTGGTGTTCAGATGGAGTGTGTGTGTGTGTGTGTGTGTGTGTGTGAGAGACGGCCTCTGGTGTTCAGATGGAGTGTGTGTGTGTGTGTGTGTGTGTGTGTGTGAGAGACGGCCTCTGGTGTTCAGATGGAGTGTGTGTGTGTGTGTGTGTGTGTGTGTGTGTGTGAGAGACGGCCTCTGGTGTTCAGATGGAGTGTGTGATGTTTAGCGCCAACTAGTGGTGAGTTTGTGAATTGAATTGTGAATTGTGTGAGAGACGCCCTCTGGTGTTCAGATGGAGTGTGTGTGTGTGTGTGTGTGTGAGAGACGGCCTCTGGTGTTCAGATGGAGTGTGTGATGTGTTTAGCGCCAACTAGTGGTGAGTTTGTGAATTGAATTGTGAATTGTGTGAGAGACGCCTCTGGTGTTCAGATGGAGTGTGTGTGTGTGTGTGTGTGTGTGAGAGATGCCCTCTGGTGTTCAGATGGATATGTGGTGTGTGTGTGTGTGTGTGTGTGTGTGTGTGTGTGTGTGTGAGACTCTGGTGTTCAGATGGATATTCTCTATTCTGCTATCAGAAGGTCAGAGGTCAGCACCGTTTGGGGTCGGCCTGCAGTCGGCCCTGACTGTCTCTCTGTTTGGAGGACCAGCAGTCGTCGATGTTGATGTAGACGTAACCCAGCTCTCTCCAACCGTCCTCCGACAGTCTGTCGGCCATGTCTGTGAACAACGACTCGCTGCAGGAGGAACACACACACACACACACACACACACACACACACACACACACACACACACACACACACACACACACACACCGTCAGCGTTAGAGTGGGAATGTTAGATGAAAAACATAGACTTGAAGAACATTAGAAACGCTGCCTTCCTTGGCAATGAACTGAAATAAACTAAAGTTAAAGCAATATAATTATTAACTGGAAACAAATAATCTATAACTGGAGTAAAACTGAAATTAAAATAAATGTAACCTAAATAGTGATATAAAACATTATATATATAAAAAGCTATAGCCTAACATTTAAAAAATAACAAAAAGTTTTTTTTAAAAAACACACTAAAATTAAGATGGAAAATATTAATATAAAAGCGAATTCAAAATATTCATACAAATTATAAAAATATTTGTATTAATTGAAAAAAAGCTGAAATAAAAAAAGGATAAATATTAGATAAGAAAACAAAGTAAACGAACATTAGAAATGGTGCCTTGGCAATAAACTGAAATAATTTTCAATTTTTGTTGATGAAATAAAGCTGAAATTAATTAATTAAAAATAAATAAATAAAACCTAAATAGTAATACTAACTAAAAGAATGGACAAAAGCACATAGAATTATTAAAAATAAACAGAAAACAAAACAATATATAGTATATAAATAATTTGTGTTAATTAAATTAAATATAAAAATTTGATGAAAAACCCAAACTAATAGAACTCACAAAAGCAGAATTTTCACCTTAAACTGAAATATGCGATATGCATAAATATGCTGATCCTGGATCAGTGAGCGCCACTGCACTAAAACTGAAATATGCGAACGAAAGGCCGGTTCTGGATCACCTGATGCAGTTCTGCGGGTCGTTGTCACAGTCGATGTCACAGCGGAAGCGTTCCCATGCTAACCAGCCCATGGGAGGGGTCCTCATCAGACCGTTGTCCAGAGCCAAGGTGGCCGAGGAGAACGCCAGAACCAGAGTCAGTGCTGACCACTGCATATCTGAAACACACCGTAACACTCATTCTCAAGGCATGGCATTTAAATCAACTAGTTTTGAGTTGAGAAAAGAAAGTCTTCCTTGTATTCATTACTTCAATGAGCTCATTGTTTCTGCATTAAATTATTACATTGTTTAAATGAATACATTTTTAGCTAACTGTGACTTCATATATGTACATTTCTGAAATACATAACTTAGTAACTCTGTAACTTAGTAACTCTGATAACAGATCACTGTAAACTGTAATGTGGACTCATGAACTTTCTGTAAAGCTGCTTTGAAATGGTGTATATTGTGAAAAGCGCTGTACAATTAAACGTGAATTTAATTTAATTACTTGACAGGAAGTAAGAATGTCATTTTAAGTGAAGTCACATTTATTTACACAGATTGTACTGAATTCAATTATGAAACGCCTTCAACTTCATAAGATATTAGTGACATTATTTAAATCAAGTCAGTTCAATATCAAATACAATACTATATAAAACTGTGATGATACATTATTATTATTATTATTATGATACATTCTATTTTTCCAAATGTAGCAATTTTGTAAACAAATGTAACAATGAACATAATTGGAAATTGACACAAACACTGAATTATTACATTGTGTTTTAAACCAACACGAACACAACATTAATGTGGAATTAGACCATTTCAAATATATGTTGCACTACTAAAGCTTTATTCCAGTGTCTGTTGTAAACATCATGAGAGAAACACCTGTCAGTGTCACATGACTCACATGATACACACGTGACTTTCACACACACAGGTAAAGTAAACATCCTTAAGTTTAATCCTTAAACACCCTAACCTTAAAAAATCTTCCTCACTTTATATAAATATGAGCAAACAGCGATATCAATCTCATTTTTAATAACTCATCACAATAAATGAGCACGTCTTTTACTTCCTGTTAGACACTTCCTGTACGAATGCACAACACGAATCTATATCATGATCTATATGTGCATCGCATACATTATAGCATAAATGAAGAATTGTTTAAATCTCCACATGCATTGATATTCTATAGAACGGCGTTGATCAGATGAATTAGAATAGAGTTAAAAACTGAATGAAACTGATCAACGCGATTGATTATGGTTTCATCACTCACCGGATCCGGATCCAGATCTTCTCTCACTCCGAATCAGATGTCACTGCTTTTCTGGGTCGGATCGGTTCAGTTCTGCTGCTGGAAACAGCTCTCTCTCTCACACACACTCTCACTCTCTGTGTGTGTGTGTGTGTGATCCAGCCGGTCATGTGACCGCATCACGTCATGTGACACAGCATCAGCTGACCGATTGTTCTTCTTCTTCTTCTTTTTCATTTTATTGGCAACCGCACTGACCGATTGTTCATGAGGAAGTTCCACATACATACAAAACATTTCGATTTTAAGCTAAATTGTTGTGATGTTACAAGTAAAATCAAATAAACTATTAGAGCCTGTAATATTATTAAAGTCCCCATGAAATCAAAATGGACAGTGCCTATTTTTTTTAAGGCATATTATTGCAATATTTTAGGCTATTATAAATACATGCACATATCCTTGTAATCTTGAATCAAAATAACTTCCTCTCCTTCTTGCAGCGACATCTCTTTAGAGACGGTCTTATAGAGTAAATCCTCCATTCATTTTCTCCACAGGGAAATTGATTTTTAACGATAACTTATAAATCATTAAAGACAGCCTTACTGTGAGCTACGAGGTTGATAATCAATGGTTTTTGCTTCTGCTGAAAGCATCAGCCTACTTTATTTCAGCTTATTTTTTTAAAAATAATCATGTTTAAGAGTGAAATTCCTGGTGAAAACTACATTACCCATGATGCTGTGCAGAAAATTGCACCAATCAGAGTCGAAAAAAGCAACCAAGCCAAAATAGCTCTTTAGCTCCGCCCACTCCCATGAAATCGAGTCGATCTACCTATACGCTAAATGAGTAGTTATATATTTCTCCATTTTTAATTTGATCATGCTGTTTGCAATGCTTCATGGGATTGTAGTTATTTCCCTCACTAAAGCCTTTAAGTACCTTTGTCTTTTTGTCTGATTTTCAGAAACATTTTCACCTCAAATCAAAGTGTTTAGTTAGTGTTGTGACTCTCCCCGTAGCCGATTCTCTGATGACCTGTCACTCTGATGAGATCCACCAATAGCAAACCACAACCATCAAATCAATTCCCCACAGACAAAATCAAGCCCCGCCCACATTTGTTCTTGTTCCAGAAGCGTTTCACTCGGATATACGGCACAATAAGAGAATAAAATCCAGCGCAACTTCCCTTTCATACTGACTTTAAGCAACAGACAGTCCAGATGATCTAGAATAACTTGATTTACAATTAAAAACGATAAATACTGAACAACACACACACCCAGAAAGGAAACGACACGTTCTACACAGTATAATCTCTTTTTTTATTACAAGATGAGCTTGAACAGTTCTCCACCCGATGCTAATTTGCACATGGTTCTTTTCCAAAGGTCCCTGTAGATTAAACCCAGTCGGAGAAATCCTAGCGTTTGCTCAGCACACTATACAGTAGAGAGACTCGTCGTCAGGTAAAACACAAACATCAGCACACAGAAACAGAAAATATGCTTGTAAAACAACAAAGGAGGTTTGTACCCAGACAGCAACACAGTGTCGACTCGGATCCGGGCCACATCTGGTATGTGTGGATTCCACGCGTATCCAGATGTGAGCCGGGTGTGAAACAGATGTGGGCTGGATGTGAGCTGGTGCATGTGGACTCCACGCGTATCCAGATGTGAGCCGGGTGTGAAACAGATGTGGGCTGGATGTGAGCTGGTGCATGTGGACTCCACGCGTATCTGGATGTGAGCCAGATGTGGGTCAGATGTGCGCTGGATGAGAGCTAGATGTGGGCCGGATGTGAGCCGGATGAGAGCTAAATGTGGGTCAGATGTGAGCCGGATGTGAAACAGATGTTGGCCGAATGTGAGCCGGTGCATGTGGATTCCTATCTGGATGTGAGCCAGATGTGGGTCAGATGTGAGCCGGTACATGTGGATTCCACGCATATCCGGATGTGAGCCGGATGAGAGCTAGATGTGGGTCAGATGTGAGCCAGTACATGTGGATTCCACGCATATCCGGATGTGAGCCGGATGAGAGCTAGATGTGGGTCAGATGTGAGCCAGTACATGTGGATTCCACGCATATACGGATTAGAGATAGATGTGGGTCGGATGTGAGCCAGATGTGTGCCGGATGTGGGTCAGATGTGAGCTGGTACATGTGGATTCCACGCATATCCGGATGTGAGCCGGATGAGAGCTAGATGTGGGTCACATGTGGGCCGGATGTGAACCAGACGTGAGCTGGATGTGGGTCAGGTGTGAACTGGATATGGGTCAGCACGATGTTGCTGTCTGGGATAGAGACGCTGCTTGCTCTCGGCTGGATGGACGTGCATGTGTGTGTGGGGCGTCTAATGCGCGGCCGTCCTCTTTAACCTACATAGGCATCAGACACGGCAATATAAAGATTTACTACAAAATTTGTCTGTACAAAAACTGCTTTTCTCTTTTTTTCTCGTTATAAATCTCCGTTGAATGACAAACAAAGTCGAGTTGCCTGTGACAGACAGAATGGACGCTAGTAGAAAGTTTTCCTAGAAAAGTTGAAGTTTATCTAAATGACAGAACTTTGGTTTGAGTCGTTGATCATCATGACACCGAGTGTGAATGCGGCTGCGTCCCAAATAGCGAGGAATTACTTTGCAACCGCTAAAAAAAGCATGTTCTATAGAGTATGAATGCGATCCGGATGTAGTGCATTTGCCATGTTGTCATTATCATTCATAAAGTGTCCATCAGATGCACACTTCAGAAGTAGTAGGTCGTACGGGTACTTTTTCACGAGTACCGTAAATTCAGACATACTGACTGTGTTTCGCCTACTATATAGTAGGGAAGTATGTGATTTAGGACGCAGCCCGCGACATACAACTGACGGACATTGTTTCATGGATTTTATTGGTGCCTTCAAGTAAGTATTCATGCTGCTTTTCTTTGCGCTCCAACGTCATTGGTCTTCCCTCGGGTGTTCATCAGAGGGGTCCAAGACCCCAGGGACTTTTGTCGCACTTGAACCACGAATACACAAATAAAATTGTGGTTGAAATTCAAAAAAGTAACAAATCCTTCTCTAGCGGCTCAATTTGACCCCTTAGGAATGAATGGAATGCGAGGAATGCTTCAGTACACATAGAAAAACCTAAAAATGCTCAAAATTCAAACTAAAAATGCTAAAACTTTACCAAAAAATTATTTAGTTAATGTCTACATGTGTATCTGAATGCACACTGAAAGGAACTGACTTTAGGACCCAGCGGAACAGCTCATATAGAGCTATAAGGCCATCTAGGGTCATGAAATTTCATGTTATATTATTTATTTATTTTTCCACAAGAGGTCAAAGACACCCAATGTAAGATATTTAGAGCTGAATTAAGGGTTATGCATGAAATTGTGAGTTATTTTGAGTTATATTAAGTTGGGGAATGGGAGTTGTGAGGAATGTGCTTAAATAAAAATAAAATAAAAAATCGCCCAAAAAAATGTATTAAAAAATATTATCAAAATGAAATAAAATAAGCTTTCTGAAAAAAAAAAAAAAAAAAACTATAATTTTAGGGCTTCGGGTCATTTTGACCCACGAGGGAAATGTGTTACAAAGATATTATTAGGTAAGATCATTTTAATTCAACTAATTTCTGTGTTTAAAACGTTCTGCCTTCCAGCTTTAGCGGTCTCTTGCTCGTCATTCTGTTGCTCTGGTGCTGAAAAGATTCCTGTATTTGTCAGTGAGTAAAAAGGAAAGAAAGTAATTAAAAGCATTCATTTCGTTCACGCACATCAGATCATAATTAAGACTTCTGACATCTAACAATTCCTAACATTCCATGAACGTTCTCTCAAGGTTCTATTTTGAGTAACAAACATTCTAAAAACATTGCAGGAAGGTTTTTGTGTGACAAAACTAATAAGAACTTTCTCTAAAAGTCTAATAACTAGGGATGCACCGATATGAACATTTTGGCCGATACCGATAACCGATAATTCTTTATATTTGAAAGCCGATAACCGATATATCGGCAGATAAATATAAACCCACATTTTTATATAATTTTTGAGAGCCTGATTACAAAAACAAAAGTCTCACCATTAAAATTCACGTCCCAAACACACAATTATAATGATGTTCTGGTTATGATGTTATGTAGCCGATATGACAGACTTGCACTGAACCGTATTTTCCTTTTTTAAGTGATTCCAATCATATTTCCAGCAGTTTAAACCCATCATGTTGAACATCTGAAGAGTCTCAGCTGGAGGAAATAATACATTATTTATCAGCTTTAATATATCGGCCACATTTTCTTATCAGGCCGATAACGATAACAGTAAAAATGAACATATATCGGTACCGATATGGCGGCCGATATATCGCGCATCCCTACTAATAACGTCTCCTAAACGTTCCGAGAAGGTTCTGGGAGTCTGTCGTCATCCGGCGCTCTTGAAGGCAGCATTTCTCTCACATCAAAACTGATCCGTTTTAAAACATCTACTTCATTTCACAGCATCCTACACGTCTTTCACAGAGAAAACAGAGATAAGCGACACAGAATAAGAACAATGTAGCGCCGAAGGTCCAGCAGGACGGAGAGAGAGAGAGAGACCGATAACCGAGTTTCTGAGTCGCTCACGTATCCGGATTTCCACAGGAAACATCTTCGTGTCCGTCGTTTGGACGAGAGTTTACAGGAGAATCCCGCGGGATCTCAGGCCATGGTCTCTTTCCCCGGGAGCCTCCTGTCGTTAAAGGTGTGCATGTTAATGACCTCTTCTGTTTTGACGATGGCGGGAGGTTGAGGTTTTTGTTTCCGCCGTCGCTGGCATTTCAGAGACACCCTGAGCTCCTCCACCATCGCACTGCAGAACGAGCGCTAGAGAAGACATACAAGAACAGGTAAATACACAAACACACACACACAAACAGTGTCTAATTAAGACACACCCTGAGCTCTATAGAGAGAGAGAACAACACACACCTGCTCAGGTCATGCAGGATTCATTATAGTTTTATTTTCAGTTAAGGCGAGACACGGCAGGCAAAAACATCGTGTTTTTTTTAATGGTCAATTTTGAGATTTTGGGATATTTGTCTTCAATAACGTAAGTCTGAAATACACATTTAGGTCTTTATTTTCCTACACTTTGTCTGTTTGCGTCTGTAGATTTCTCCTAAATTCAACAAAAGTTGTCGTTGTTAATCCTCCCGCTGCTCCGCGATCTCTGTCTGCTCCCTGTCATCACACACACCGCTGGAAAGCTCTCTCTCTCCTGTACAATGCTGTCACATCCAAATATGGTCATTTCCTTTTTATCAGCAACCAATCGTGAAAGTAAAAGGGCTGAATGCGCAATCTCATTGGCTGATGATAAATCTTTAAAGCCCGTTTTCTCAAAATGACTTTTCTCTCATTCTCAAAGTCTGAAATCTCCACTTCAGTCGCACCGATATACACCAAACTCTCCAGTCTTGTACCTAGTTATATTATGAAGACATTTACAGAGGGATTTGTAAATATATTATTCCTAGCCTGATTTATATAACATTTTATTCCAAAAAACATGGCGAAAATCATTTTTTTTAGGCTATTGACAGTATATTCTGATTGACAGGATAACAAAAGTAGATATCCATAAATTCCTCTGTAATTTTTTCCCCATCTAATATGTGAACACAATAAAAAAATAAGTTTTAATCTGGCTTTATCCAATACTCAGATTTAATTAGATATTGCCTAATTTGCATATTTAAACATTAAATTACAGAAAACTTGTAATACATTTTTTCTCATCTTAATGTAGGTAATCAACTGGGAAAGTTCCATGGTGATATCTGCTAGTTAAAAAAAAATGTATGTAGTGTCTCGCCTTAATAATGACTTAAAAACAAATTTTTGTGGGAACTATTCTAAAATATAATGGCTTTACTTTTGAAGGGATGTGTATTTAAACACTCGTTGTGTTGTGTCACACTGAGTTCTGTTGAACTGTGTTATGAAGCACCTTCTGAATGTGCGCGTTCTGCCTGGACTTGTAGAGCACCTCCCCGACGGCCACGAACACGGACAGCACGAGCCCGGCGGCCAGGACGATGAAGATCCCCCCGATGTTCTGCACACCGAGAGCGCTGGCCTCTTTACTCTCCTCCTCGGGACAGCCGTTCCCTCGCCACCACTTCTCCTTCATCATGTGCAGCTTCCCCTCCTCCTGCAGCTGGAGGATCGCGATGGTGATGCGGTCTCGGTACGGGGAGCCTGCGGGAAGAGGAGAGCGTCACACCTCAGTGTGTGTGTGTGTGTGTGTGTGTGTGTGTGTGATGCGGTCTCGGTACGGGGAGCCTGCGGGACGAGGAGAGCTTCAAACCTCAGTGTGTGTGTGTGTGTGTGTGTGTGTGTGTGTGATGCGGTCTCGGTACGGGGAGCCTGCGGGACGAGGAGAGCTTCAAACCTCAGTGTGTGTGTGTGTGTGTGTGTGTGTGTGTGTGTGTGTGTGTGATGCGGTCTCGGTACGGGGAGCCTGCGGGACGAGGAGAGCTTCAAACCTCAGTGTGTGTGTGTGTGTGTGTGTGTGTGTGTGTGATGGTGATGCGGTCTCGATACGAGGAGCCTGCGGGACGAGGAGAGCTTCAAACCTCAGTGTGTGTGTGTGTGTGTGTGTGTGTGTGATGGTGATGCGGTCTCGGTACGGGGAGCCTGCGGGACGAGGAGAGCTTCAAACCTCAGTGTGTGTGTGTGTGTGTGTGTGTGTGTGTGTGATGGTGATGCGGTCTCGGTACGGGGAGCCTGCGGGAAGAGGAGAGCGTCACACCTCAGTGTGTGTGTGTGTGTGTGTGTGTGTGTGTGTGTGTGTGTGATGGTGATGCGGTCTCGGTACGGGGAGCCTGCGGGAAGAGGAGAGCGTCACACCTCAGTGTGTGTGTGTGTGTGTGTGTGTGTGTGTGTGTGTGATGCGGTCTCGGTACGGGGAGCCTGCGGGAAGAGGAGAGTGTCACACCTCAGTGTGTGTGTGTGTGTGTGTGTGTGTGTGTGTGTGTGTGTGTGATGCGGTCTCGGTACGGGGAGCCTGCGGGAAGAGGAGAGTGTCACACCTCAGTGTGTGTGTGTGTGTGTGTGTGTGTGTGTGTGTGTGTGTGTGTGTGTGTGATGCGGTCTCGGTACGGGGAGCCTGCGGGAAGAGGAGAGCGTCACACCTCAGTGTGTGTGTGTGTGTGTGTGTGTGTGTGTGTGTGTGATGCGGTCTCGGTACGGGGAGCCTGCGGGAAGAGGAGAGCGTCACACCTCAGTGTGTGTGTGTGTGTGTGTGTGTGTGATGGTGATGCGGTCTCGGTACGGGGAGCCTGCGGGAAGAGGAGAGCGTCACACCTCAGTGTGTGTGTGTGTGTGTGTGTGTGTGTGTGTGTGTGTGTGTGTGATGCGGTCTCGGTACGGGGAGCCTGCGGGACGAGGAGAGCTTCAAACCTCAGTGTGTGTGTGTGTGTGTGTGTGTGTGTGTGTGATGCGGTCTCGGTACGGGGAGCCTGCGGGACGAGGAGAGTGTCACACCTCAGTGTGTGTGTGTGTGTGTGTGTGATGCGGTCTCGGTACGGGGAGCCTGCGGGACGAGGAGAGCTTCAAACCTCAGTGTGTGTGTGTGTGTGTGTGTGTGTGTGTGATGGTGATGCGGTCTCGGTACGGGGAGCCTGCGGGACGAGGAGAGCGTCACACCTCAGTGTGTGTGTGTGTGTGTGTGTGTGTGTGTGTGTGTGATGCGGTCTCGGTACGGGGAGCCTGCGGGACGAGGAGAGCTTCAAACCTCAGTGTGTGTGTGTGTGTGTGTGTGTGTGTGTGTGTGTGTGTGATGCGGTCTCGGTACGGGGAGCCTGCGGGACGAGGAGAGTGTCACACCTCAGTGTGTGTGTGTGTGTGTGTGTGATGGTGATGCGGTCTCGGTACGGGGAGCCTGCGGGAAGAGGAGAGTGTCACACCTCAGTGTGTGTGTGTGTGTGTGTGTGTGTGATGCGGTCTCGGTACGGGGAGCCTGCGGGACGAGGAGAGTGTCACACCTCAATGTGTGTGTGTGTGTGTGTGTGTGTGTGTGTGATGTGGTCTCGGTACGGGGAGCCTGCGGGACGAGGAGAGCTTCAAACCTCAGTGTGTGTGTGTGTGTGTGTGTGATGCGGTCTCGGTACGGGGAGCCTGCGGGACGAGGAGAGCTTCAAACCTCAGTGTGTGTGTGTGTGTGTGTGTGTGTGTGTGATGGTGATGCGGTCTCGATAGGAGGAGCCTGCGGGACGAGGAGAGCTTTAAACCTCAGTGTGTGTGTGAGGGTGTGTAAGTGTGTGTGTGTGTGAGGGTGTGTAAGTGTGTGTGTGTGTTACCCATGGGTGTTCCCACGCCGTAGGCCTTGGAGTCGATGAGTCCTCCGACCTGCGTGAGGTTGCAGTTGCGCTGTGTGACGAACTCGATGGCCGTCGACTCCATCAGGAAAGCGTAATCCGACGTCAACACTCGATGGATTCCCTCCTCAACGCTCTTCACGATCACAGACTGACTTCGACTCTTCATGAACTCCCACATCTTATCGTAAGTGGAGATCTTGGTTTTCTACCGCAAAACACACACAGAAAACCTTACGTTATAGCAGTTAAAGGTGCAGTGTGTGATTTTAGCAGCATCTAGTGGTGAGTTTGTGAATTGCACCCAACAGAAGTTACGTGGCCGACAGGAAGTGATGTCGTCGTCTGAGACGGCAGAGAGTAGCCAGTTAAACAATGAGGTTTCTTTAAGATCAGTTATGATGTTTACTTTGTTATTCAGTAAAACGATATGTTATTGCGAATATTATTGTGACTTGTTCATCTTTGTGTCAGTGTTTTATCCGCTGACTTTAGCTGAAGCTTCTTTACACGAAGAACAACATAGTGGCGAAACGCGTTTGTCCGCTCAGGGCCACCGTAGAAACATGTGGATGTAAGCGGACCCGCAGTGTGTGTAGAGAGAAATGCCTCATTCTAAGCTAATAAACACATAACGCTTCATTATGTAAGGTCTTTATACACCACTGAAAACATAGTTATGTTTATGATATTGCATTTCTGTCAACAGATCCTCCTAAATATCACACACTGCACCTTTAATACTCAGAAATACTATCCGTATAATGACTTTGTGTTCTGTAGAGAACCTGTTCCAGTTTAAAGGTGCTGTATGTAACTGTTTTACTCTACTAAAGCATAAAAATACCATAATATGTTTGCAGATATTTAGGAAACATGCTAAGCTCGTGCTCTCGTTCCTCTGATAAACACTTCTACAGTTACTTTACTTATTGTTTTACACGTTCCGTGTTGTCAGTCGGTTTTTGTTTTGGTCTGTGTGACTCCGCCCACTCCCGGTTCAGCCAATAGTATTTCGACACCCGGGATGCCAGTTGTCAGGAAACAAAGCGTATCGTAGCCATGGAAACGAGCAAACACACTGGGTCAGAGATTGCAGATTCCACACAACCTAAAAAGCCTCGATGTCCATCTATAAATCTCTACGATCGAGAGCATATTAAAACGCGGATAAATCAATTCATCAACTAACAAGTGTGTAAGTCTCCTCGGCTTTCGTTGTCAATTGCGCTCGTTCCTGTAGCGTTCTCAAACTGGCGACCCGCGTGAGCGTCGAGTCTGAGGAGGCGGGGAACGATCTCTGATATTTTGAATTTAGACTGTACCTATCTCGACCACTAGCTGTCATTCTTACAGACTGCAGAAATGAATGTGACTGTCCTCTTGCAGTACCTTAAAGAAGGTCATGGTGGCGCCGTCCTCCACCAGGCCGTACAGGATCTTGGTCTGCTTGGCCAGATCGTCCGCCGAGTCGATGGGCGACTCCATTCGCTCCACCGTCAGGAACGCCGCCAGATTCGCCGTGTACGAGGAGATGATGATCAGCGTGAAGAACCACCAGATCCCTCCCACGATCCTGGTGGAGAGAGCCTTCGGCATGAGCTCCGATCCTGAGGAGAGACGAGAGTGAGTGTGTGTGTGTGTGTGTGTGTGTAAGTGTGTGTGTGTGTGTGAGTGAGAGCCTTCGGCATGAGCTCCGATCCTGAGGAGAGACCAGAGTGAGTGTGTGTGTGTGTGTGTGTGTGTGTGTGTGTGTGTGTGTGAGTGAGTGAGTGAGTGAGTGAGTGTGTGTGTGAGAGCCTTCGGCATGAGCTCCGATCCTGAGAGACCAGAGTGAGTGTGTGTGTGTGTGTGTGTGTGTGTGAGTGAGTGAGTGAGTGAGTGTGTGTGTGAGAGCCTTCGGCATGAGCTCCGATCCTGAGAGACCAGAGTGAGTGTGTGTGTGTGTGTGTGTGTGTGTGTGTGTGAGTGAGTGAGTGAGTGAGTGTGTGTGTGAGAGCCTTCGGCATGAGCTCCGATCCTGAGGAGAGACCAGAGTGAGTGAGTGAGTGAGTGAGTGAGTGAGTGTGTGTGTGTGTGTGTGTGTGTGTGTGTGTGTGTGTGTCTGTGTGTGAGTGAGTGAGTGAGTGAGTGTGTGTGTGTGTTCACAGCTCACCTTGACGCATGAGAGCTCCGACACCAAACCAGAAGCTGTTGAGGAGAGTGAAGTTGTTCTCCACCACGTCTGAGTCGGGGTTACAGGGATGAGGATTATACCACTCGTACGGACTGAACCTGCGAGAACACACACTCACGCGTTTACTGTCACCGCACACACTCACACAACTCACGCGTTTACTGTCACCGCACACACTCACACAACTCATGCGTTTACTGTCACCGCACACACTCACACACACACTCACACGTTTACTGTCACCGCACACACTCACACAACTCACGCGTTTACTGTCACCGCACACACTCACACACTCACGCGTTTACTGTCACCGCACACACTCACACAACTCACGCGTTTACTGTCACCGCACACACTCACACAACTCACGCGTTTACTGTCACCGCACACACTCACACAACTCATGCGTTTACTGTCACCGCACACACTCACACACACACTCAGACGTTTACTGTCACCGCACACACTCACACACACACTCACGCGTTTACTGTCACCGCACACACTCACACAACTCACGCGTTTACTGTCACCGCACACACTCACACACACACTCACACGTTTACTGTCACCGCACACACTCACACAACTCACGCGTTTACTGTCACCGCACACACTCACACACACACTCACACGTTTACTGTCACCGCACACACTCACACACACATTCACGTGTTTACTGTCACCACACACACTCACTCACACACACACTCACGCGTTTACTGTCACCGCACACACTCACACACACGCGTTTACTGTCACCGCACACACTCACACACACGCGTTTACTGTCACCGCACACACTCACTCACTCACACACACACTCACGTGTTTACTGTCACCGCACACACTCACACACACACTCACGCCTTTACTGTCACCGCACACACTCACACGTTTACTGTCACCGCACACACTCACTCACGCGTTTACTGTCACCGCACACACTCACACACACACTCACGCCTTTACTGTCACCGCACACACTCACACGTTTACTGTCACCGCACACACTCACTCACGCGTTTACTGTCACCGCACACACTCACACACACACACGCGTTTACTGTCACCGCACACACTCACACACACGCGTTTACTGTCACCGTACACACTCACGCATTTACTGTCACCGCACACACACTCACTCGTTTACTGTTACCGCACACACACACACTCACGCATTTACTGTCACCGCACACACACACACTCACTCGTTTACTGTTACCGCACACACACACACTCACGCATTTACTGTCACCGCACACACACACACTCACGCATTTACTGTTACCGCACACACTCACACACACACTCACGCATTTACTGTCACCGCACACACACACACACTCACGCATTTACTGTTACCGCACACACTCACACACACACTCACGCGTTTACTGTCACCACACACTCACGCATTTACTGTCACCGCACACACTCACACAGACACTCACGCGTTTACTGTCACCGCACACACTCACACACACACACACACTCACGCGTTTACTGTCACCGCACACTCACACACACACTCACACGTTTACTGTCACCGCACACACTCACACACACACTCACGCGTTTACTGTCACCGCACACACTCACGCGTTTACTGTCACCGCACACACTCACGCATTTACTGTCACCGCACACACTCACACACACACTCACACGTTTACTGTCACCGCACACACTCACACTCACACACACACGTTTACTGTCACCGCACACACTCACACACACACTCACACGTTTACTGTCACCGCACACACTCACACACACACACTCACACGTTTACTGCCACCGCACACACTCACACACACTCACACGTTTACTGTCACCGCACACACTCACGCGTTTACTGTCACCGCACACACTCACTCACGCATTTACTGTCACCGCACACACTCACACACACACACACACTCACGCGTTTACTGTCACCGCACACACTCAGACCGCATCATAGCACTGAAACTGCGCTCGTTAAAATCACAAATGATTTACTTTTAGCTTCTGACCAAGGCTGTATCTCAATACTAGTTTTACTTGATCTTAGTGCTGCGTTCGATACTATAGATCACACAATACTCTTAGATCGACTACAAAATTATACTGGTGTTCAAGGACAAGCACTAAGCTGGTTCAAATCATACCTATCTGACCGCTACCATTTTGTCTATTTAAATGGAGAAAAATCGATCATAACTCCAGTAAACTATGGAGTGCCGCAGGGATCTGTGTTAGGCCCTCTGTTATTTTCAATATATATGATGCCACTTGGAAATATTATAAGGAAACATGGAATTAGTTTCCATTGTTATGCTGATGACACTCAAATATATATTTCATCACGGCCGGATGAAAACGCTAAATTTTCCAAATTGACAGAGTGTGTTAAAGATATAAAAGATTGGATGACGCGTAATTTTCTTTTATTAAATCCAGACAAGACAGAGGTAATACTTATCGGTTCAAAAAACCGCCCACAAAACCTCGCACAATACAACTTTAACATCATAGGATGTCCTGTTACTTTATCCTCTACAGTAAAAGACCTGGGTGTTATACTCGATTGCAACCTGTCTTTTGAAAATCATATTTCATATGTTACAAAAACAGCCTTTTTTCACCTTAGAAACATTGCTAAGCTACGTAATATGCTATCAGTTTCTGATGCAGAAAAGTTAGTTCATGCATTCATGACCTCGAGACTGGATTACTGTAATGCTTTATTAGCTGGTTGTCCTGCATCCTCAATAAACAAGCTACAGTTAGTCCAAAATGCCGCCGCTAGAGTTCTTACGAGATCAAGAAAATATGATCATATAACACCGATTTTATCATCACTGCATTGGTTACCTATAAAGTTCCGTATTAATTACAAGGTATTGCTACTGACTTATAAAGCCCTAAACGGCTTAGCTCCAGTCTATTTAACGGATCTTCTATCGCCCTATAATCCATCGCGCTCTTTAAGATCACTAAATTCAAGGCTTTTGGTCATACCTAGGATATCCAGAACCACCAAAGGAGGGAGAGCATTTTCACATTTGGCTCCAAAACTCTGGAATAGTCTTCCTGATACTGTTCGTTGCTCAGACTCGCTCTCCCAGTTTAAAACTAGATTAAAGTCGCATCTCTTCAGCCAGGCATTCATATAATCTTACAGTTCAATCTACAATCCGGCCTCTAGCTCATAAATGCCAGAGGAGAACTGGCCCCCGACTGAGCCTGGGTTCTCCCAAGTTTTTTTTTCTCCATTAGGTCACTTGATGAAGTTTTTCGGTTCCTTGCCACTGTTGCCTTTGGCTTGCTCAGTTGGGGATATTTTGGGGATATTTAATTACATTTTATCAATCAATAAATTCCTCTTGAAACAAACTTTGTTGTATTATTTTAATTTAATACTGTGAAGCTGCTTTGATACAATCTGTATTGTGAAAAGCGCTATACAAATAAACTTGACTTGACTTGACTTGACACACTCACACACACACTCACGCGTTTACTGCCACCGCACACACTCACACACACACTCACTCACTCACACACACACACTCATGTGTTTACTGTCACCGCACACACTCACACACACACTCACGCCTTTACTGTCACCGCACACACTCACACGTTTACTGTCACCGCACACACTCACACACTCACTCACGCGTTTACTGTCACCGCACACACTCACACTCACGCGTTTACTGCCACCGCACACACTCACACTCACGCGTTTACTGCCACCGCACACACTCACACACACGCGTTTACTGTCACCGCACACACTCATACACACGCGTTTACTGTCACCGCACACACACACACTCACTCATTTACTGTTACCGCAGACACACACACTCACGCATTTACTGTCACCGCACACACACACACTCACGCATTTACTGTCACCGCACACACACACTCACGCGTTTACTGTCGCCGCACACACTCACGCCTTTACTGTCACCGCACACACTCACGCATTTACTGTCACCGCACACACTCACACGTTTACTGTCACCGCACACACTCACACACTCACTCACGCGTTTACTGTCACCGCACACACTCACACTCACGCGTTTACTGTCACCGCACACACTCACACTCACGCGTTTACTGCCACCGCACACACTCACACACACGCGTTTACTGTCACCGCACACACTCATACACACGCGTTTACTGTCACCGCACACACACACACTCACTCATTTACTGTTACCGCAGACACACACACTCACGCATTTACTGTCACCGCACACACACACACTCACGCATTTACTGTCACCGCACACACACACTCACGCGTTTACTGTCGCCGCACACACTCACGCCTTTACTGTCACCGCACACACTCACGCATTTACTGTCACCGCACACACTCACACACACACTCACGCATTTACTGCCACCGCACACACTCACACACACACTCACGCGTTTACTGCCACCGCACACACACACACACACACACACACTCACGCCTTTACTGTCACCGCATACACTCACTCACGCGTTTACTGTCACCGCACACACTCACACACTCACTCACGCGTTTCACGAGTTCACACTTACAAATGATCAGAGAATAAATAGTTATGCGTATTTGGCGTGCTGTCCGGGGGGAGGGCTCCGAGCTCGGAAATTGGGCCCGAACCCAGAGTACTCCCCCCGTATCTCTTGGTTAGGAAGATAACCAGGTAAGTGTGAGGAGATGGGGTGGTGGAGGGATGCTGAAAACTGTCAAGGATAATGGGTGAGTCGACTGTGAGTATTTATAGGCCTTTAATCATGCTGATTGAGTGGACCTGTTGATTACTGATTGCTGACAGCTGGTTGGAATGACTTGATTGTTTGATCATTAGAACGTGTTCCTCCCGAACTTTGTTAATAAAACATAATTTACTGTCACCGCACACACACACGCCTTTACTGTCACCGCATACACACACTCACGCGTTTACTGTCACCGCACACACTCACTCACGCGTTTACTGTCACCGCACACACTCATACACACGCGTTTACTGTCACCGTACACACTCACACACACTCACGCATTTATTGTCACCGCACACACACACACTCACGCATTTACTGTTACCGCACACACTCACACACACACTCACGCATTTACTGTCACCGCACACACACACACACTCACGCGTTTACTGTCGCCGCACACACTCACGCATTTACTGTCACCGCACACACTCACTCACACACACACACTCACGCATTTACTGTCACCGCACACACTCACTCACACACACACTCACACACTCACGCGTTTACTGTCACCGCACACACTCACACACACACACTCACGCGTTTACTGCCACCGCACACACTCACACACACACACTCACGCGTTTACTGCCACCGCACACACTCACACACACACGTGTTTACTGTCACCGCACACACTCACACACACACTCACGCGTTTACTGCCACCGCACACACACACACTCTCACGCCTTTACTGTCACCGCACACACACACACTCTCACGCCTTTACTGTCACCGCACACACACACACTCTCACGCCTTTACTGTCACCGCACACACACACACGCATTTACTGTCACCGCACACACTCACACACACACACACGCGTTTACTGTCACCGCACACACTCACACACGCGTTTACTGTCACCGCACACACACACTCACACACACACTCAGCTTTTACTGTCACCACACACACTCACACACACACACACACACACACACACACACACACACACGCGCGCGTTTACTGTCACCGCACACACTCACACAACACACACACACACGCGTTTACTGTCACCGCACACACACACACACACACGTGTTTACTGTCACCGCACACACTCACACACGCGTTTACTGTCACCGCACACACTCACACACACTCACACGCGTTTACTGTCACCGCACACACTCACACACGCGTTTACTGTCACCGCACACACACACACACGCGTTTACTGTCACCGCACACACTCACACACACACTCACGCGTTTACTGTCACCGCACACACTCACACACGCGTTTACTGTCACCGCACACACTCACACACGCGTTTACTGTCACCGCACACACTCACACACACACTCACGCGTTTACTGTCACCGCACACACTCACTCACGCGTTTACTGTCACCACACACACTCACACACACACGCGTTTACTGTCACCGCACACACTCACACACACTCACGCGTTTACTGTCACCGCACACACTCACACTCACGCGTTTACTGTCACCGCACACACTCACACACGCGTTTACTGTCACCGCACACACGCGTTTACTGTCACCGCACACACACACACTCACGCGTTTACTGTCACCGCACACACACACACGCTTTACTGTCACCGCACACACTCACATACGCGTTTACTGTCACTGCACACACTCACACACACACTCACGCGTTTACTGTCACCGCACACACACACACTCACGCGTTTACTGTCACCGCACACACACACACGCGTTACTGTCACCGCACACACTCACACACGCGTTTACTGTCACCGCACACACTCACACACGCGTTTACTGTCACCGCACACACTCACACACGCGTTTACTGTCACTGCACACACACACGCGTTTACTGTCACCGCACACACTCACACACACACACACGCGTTTACTGTCACCGCACACACTCACACACACACTCACGCGTTTACTGTCACCGCACACACACACACTCACGCGTTTACTGTCACCGCACACACACACACGCGTTACTGTCACCGCACACACTCACACACGCGTTTACTGTCACCGCACTCACTCACACACGCGTTTACTGTCACTGCACACACACACGCGTTTACTGTCACCGCACACACTCACACACACACGCGTTTACTGTCACTGCACACACTCACACACACACTCACGCGTTTACTGTCACCGCACACACACACACTCACGCGTTTACTGTCACCGCACACACACACACGCGTTACTGTCACCGCACACACTCACACACGCGTTTACTGTCACCGCACTCACTCACACACGCGTTTACTGTCACTGCACACACACACGCGTTTACTGTCACCGCACACACTCACACACACACTCACACGCGTTTACTGTCACCGCACACACTCACACACGCGTTTACTGTCACCGCACACACACACACGCGTTACTGTCACCGCATACACTCACACACGCGTTTACTGTCACTGCACACACTCACACACACACTCACACGCGTTTACTGTCACCGCACACACACACACGTGTTTACTGTCACCGCACACACTCACACACGCGTTTACTGTCACCGCACACACTCACACACGCGTTTACTGTCACCGCACACACACACACTCACGCGTTTACTGTCACCGCACACACACACACGCGTTTACTGTCACCGCACACACTCACACACGCGTTTACTGTCACCGCACTCACTCACACACGCGTTTACTGTCACTGCACACACACACGCGTTTACTGTCACCGCACACACTCACACACACACTCACACGCGTTTACTGTCACCGCACACACTCACACACGCGTTTACTGTCACCGCACACACACACACGCGTTACTGTCACCGCATACACTCACACACGCGTTTACTGTCACTGCACACACTCACACACACACTCACACGCGTTTACTGTCACCGCACACACACACACGTGTTTACTGTCACCGCACACACTCACACACGCGTTTACTGTCACCGCACACACTCACACACGCGTTTACTGTCACCGCACACACTCACACACACTCACACACGCGTTTACTGTCACCGCACACACACACACGTGTTTACTGTCACCGCACACACTCACACACGCGTTTACTGTCACCGCACACACTCACACACACGCGTTTACTGTCACCCGACAAACACTCTCACACACACACACACACGCGTTTACTGTCACCACACACACACTCACACACACCCACACACACGTGTTTACTGTCACCGCACACACTCACACACACACACACACACACACACGCGTTTACTGTCACCGCACACACTCACACACACACACACACACACACACACACACACACACACACACGCGTTTACTGTCACCGCACACACACATTAACACACACACACATTAACACACTTGCACGTTTACTGTCACCACACACACACATTTACAGTGACAGCACACACACATTAACACACTGACAGCACACATTAATACTTAAGGCGAGACACACACAGTTCTTCATGCACTGCTCAGTTTGAGCTTCTATAACAGAAAACATCAAAACACACATTTAACTGTTTATTTTGTTGCATCTATTTTTGTTTTGTTTCTGTAGATCTTGCAGATCAATCATGACCCGTCAATCACCCGTCAGTCATGACGTCACCACTGAACACACTCATCACACACTCGCATGTTCTGCTCAGACTCTCTTATATCAGCTGATAAACACAAACATTTACATTGTTTTCTGATCAACTCGTCTAGAGCCGCACAAACCGGTCAGGTCAAGCCTTAGTCAAATAAATCATGCATTTGATCCGAGAGTGTGTGAGTGTGTGTGTGAGTGAGTGCGTGCATGTGTTTGTGTGTGTGAGTGTGTGTGTGTGTGTGTGTGTGTGTGTGAGTGAGTGCGTGCATGTGTTTGTGTGTGTGAGTGTGTGTGTATGTGTTTGTGTGTGTGTGTGAGTGTGAGTGTGAGTGAGTGTGTGTTTTTGTGTGTGTGTGTGTGTGTGTGTGTGTGTGTGTGTTTGTGTGAGGGTGTGCATGTGTGTGTGTGAGAGTATAAGTGTGTGTGTGTGTACTGAATATGAACACTGAGTGGTACAGACAGGAAAGTGTTCAGGTTAATATATTATATAACATCTTTTTTCTATGTGACTCTTTGTACAGGATCTCAGATCAGAAGATTGTAAAATAACTCCAGTTCTCCGGTGTGTGTCCCTCCGGCACGCGCGCGCGTGTGTGTGTGTGTGTGTGTGTGTGTGTGATTGCAGCTTCAGGAACATCTATATGTGGATCTGGAGAAACTCCTCTGTGTGTTTAGAGGTAAATGTGGGCTTTTCTAATCAATAAAGCAGTTGAAAAGTCAATATTGCAATTATAGAGCAAACCTGAGCGGAAACCTGAAGACTCCAGTTCAACATCACATCATTCTGCACAAATAAAGCTCAAATCATCCACAACTTACCCAGAATGCCTCACAAACACACTGTGCATATTCCAAACTAACTTAGGTGACAGTCGTGGCTTTTCATTGGTATCGTCTCGCCAGTAACACTAAACACCGCCGCTGAGCGGAAGCATCCGGGTGTGCACACACACTTCTGGTGCTCTTCGGAAAATCGTACATTTGTTTTTACTTCATCGGAATTGTACGAAACTTGGTAAAGGTTTCGGCACTTGCTGTGTGAACACACACATAAATCATGATCATGATCTGAACAGGTTTAATGATCCTGTAAACAATATTCACATTGAGCTCCTCGCGGTCAGAGATGATGAACGAGACGAATCTCCTCTAGTGGAAGCGTGTGGAACTGCAGCCGAACAACATCTCACTGAGAGATCATCTATCAGATATCAAGCTTAAATTTCGAACAGAACTTGTTTAGATTTATGGCTTTAATTTTCTCATAGTTTTAGAGGAAACATGATTTTGAAAACATTTTGAAAAAAATTGAAAATAGTATTTTTGTGAATTTTTCATAACAATAAACGTAATTTTAAAACTTTTTTCACTTCATCAATAATCTGCCGAGTGTGGCGTTTATAAAGAGATCAAACTTCAGTCTGTCGCTCTAAAGCGTTCTAGATTTACCAGTTTAACTTGGAAATGTAATGTTCAGGTTTATGCTCAAAAAGTGAATAAATGGATTACAAATGCGGCGTAAATATAATTTAGTAGCATAAAATCCCCTAAAAATACAAAATATTAAATAAAAAACCTTATCGAACTAAAATATAGTATTAATAGCATTGAGTCTTCAGGTGAAGAGCACTATAGGGTTAAAGCGCATCAGCGTTCATGATTCTGCGCTGTAAACAGAGCTTGACTGATTGAGTCGTGAGACGCCTGTGAGATATGGCCATAAACCATAGAGAGATATTAAAGGAGTATTGCAGAGAGAGAGACGGATGTTAGAGAGGATGACGGTGGAAAGAGGTAATTATGGGATATCCAGAGGGTTTTACCTGAACATCTGAAGCTCGATCGCAGGAAACCGAGAACAAACACTTCAGCACATCATTATTTCACTCTGGTTTAAAGTAAACTTATACATTCACTGTAAATAATGTTGTGTGGTGCAATTATATTTATTTATTTATTTATTCATTCATTCATTCATTTCTTTCTTTTGTGCATTTTTCTATGTATTTTGTCTTTAGACTGTAGTTTTTTTTATATGCAATTATATTTATTTAATTTTCTTGCCACTAAATGTAAAAGTATTCACTGTAAAATTGTAGAGTGGTGCAATTATATTTATATTTTATATACATTTTATTTTTCTTGCCACTTAATATAAAAATATAGACTGTAAATAATGTTGTTATTAAATATAAAAACAATTATATATACTGTATATATATTTTTTTGTTGTTGTTGTTGTAGTTGCATAAATGTGCCTTATTTTAGTCATCATCTTTAGAGTAATTCTAGGTTGTTTTTTTAATTATACGCAATAATATTTATATTTATTTTATTTTTCTTGCCACTAAATATAAAAATATAAACTGTAAATAATGTTGTGTGGTGCAATTATATTTATTTATTTGCAAAAATGTGCCTTATTTTAGTCATCATCTTTAGAGTGATTCTAGTTTTTTTTATTTTATTATATGCAATTATTTTTTTATTTTTTTTGCCACTAAATATAACAATATTGGCTGTAAATAATGTGGTTTGGAGCCATTATACATATATATACACATATATATTTAGTATTTTTTTGCAACGTAATATAAAAATATCGATTGCGAATAATATAGTTTGGGGCAAATATACAGATAACTTATATATTTTTGGTTTTCTTGTCAATTAATATAAAAATATAGACTCTAAATAATGTTGTGTTGTGCAATAATATTTATTTAATTTTTTGCAAAAATGTGCCATCATCATCTTTAGAGTGATTCTAGTTTTTATTTTATTTTATTATATGCAATTATATTTATTTTATTTTTGCCACTAAATATGACAATATTGGTTGTAAATAATGTGGTTTGATGCAATAATATTTTGCTATTGAGTTATTTTTACGTTTTTCAATTATTTTGATTAAACTGCAGAGAATTTCAGACACGAATGTCCCCGTTTCCCGAGACTGAGGCTGAATGAGGATGAAAACGGACGCACACACACACACATACACACGCGAGCGCGAGGGTCACATGTTACCTGGCTATGACAAACAGCACACAACTGACACCCAAGCAAGCCAGCAGAATATACATCCAGATATCAGGGGACAGAGGGTTGAGGAAGGAGAACACGCCGGGGTTGGTGCCGTTGGGTTTGCGGTAGAGAATGCTGATTCCCAGAGTCATGAAGGGTTTGGAGAAGTCAATCACCTTCTCTCGCACGTACGTGATGGTCAGCGGCGCCACGGCCAGGTCCGCTTTCTGTCAATCACCAACAGAACACACCAATGATGTCCAGCTTAACACTCGTTTAGCAGCAAAAATGACTAGAGCTCCAGAACCAACCAAAAGATTCAAATGAATCAAATCTGAATCAATTGTGAGAATCTCTTGTGCTGGAAAACCTTATTTGCTGTTCCGGGTCAAAAATGACCCACCTTTTAAATCGCTTGTAAATGTGTTGATATAGAATATTATCACTAAATATTGGGTTTGATCTTTTAATCAACTTGTTTTCTTTCAATAGGCACAGATTTTATGTTTGTTTTTGGATCGGATTGATCGTAGGCCTCATGAATTTGAGATCATGCACCTCTTGAAGTGAACAAGCTGTGAACTTTTTCCACTCAGAAACTGAGTTCTGTTCAGTTCAGTACAGTTCAGTTCAGTTCAGTCAGTTCAGTTCAGTTCTGTACAGTTCAGTTCAGTTCAGTCAGTTCAGTACAGTACAGTACAGTACAGTTCAGTTCAGTTCAGTTCAGTTCAGTCAGTTCAGTTCAGTCAGTTCAGTTCTGTACAGTTCAGTCAGTTCAGTACAGTTCAGTTCAGTCAGTTCAGTTCAGTCAGTTCAGTTCTGTACAGTTCAGTTCAGTACAGTTCAGTCAGTTCAGTACAGTTCAGTTCAGTACAGTTCAGTTCAGTCAGTTCAGTTCAGTTCAGTTCTGTACAGTTCAGTTCTGTACAGTTCAGTTCTGTACAGTTCAGTTCAGTCAGTTCAGTTCAGTTCAGTTCTGTACAGTTCAGTCAGTTCAGTCAGTTCAGTCAGTTCAGTTCTGTACAGTTCAGTTCTGTACAGTTCAGTTCAGTTCAGTTCAGTCAGTTCAGTACAGTACAGTTCAGTCAGTTCAGTTCAGTCAGTTCAGTTCTGTACAGTTCAGTTCTGTACAGTTCAGTTCAGTTCAGTTCAGTACAGTACAGTACAGTACAGTTCAGTTCAGTCAGTTCAGTTCAGTTCAGTCAGTTCAGTTCAGTTCAGTACAGTACAGTACAGTTCAGTTCAGTTCAGTTCAGTCCAGTCAGTTCAGTTCAGTTCTGTACAGTTCAGTCAGTTCAGTCAGTTCAGTCAGTTCAGTTCAGTTCAGTTCAGTTCAGTACAGTACAGTACAGTTCAGTTCAGTCAGTTCAGTTCAGTTCAGTACAGTTCAGTTCAGTTCAGTTCAGTACAGTACAGTTCAGTTCAGTTCAGTTCAGTTCAGTTCAGTTCAGTTCAGTACGGTTCGGTACGGTTCGGTTCGGTTCGGTTCAGTTCAGTACAGTTCAGTTCAGTTCAGTACAGTTCAGTTCAGTTCAGTCAGTTCAGTTCAGTTCAGTCAGTTCAGTACAGTACAGTTCAGTTCAGTTCAGTTCAGTTCAGTCAGTTCAGTTCAGTTCAGTTCAGTCAGTTCAGTTCAGTTCAGTTCAGTTCAGTTCAGTTCTGTTCAGTTTTTGAGTGTTTCACCCAAAAAGTGTAAAGTGTAAAAATATTTTAAAGTTGTTATACTCTGTATGAGTAACAGTTTAGTCCAATGCAATAACATTAACCAGCATTTTCAGGGAAAAAGAAAATCCTTTCCTGGTCAAAATGACTGCAAAACAAAATGAGAGTTAGACTGTTGAAAACAATAGGGGTGTAACAATATATCGCAATACAACTATAGTGGATAGTTCACCCAAAATAAAAATTACTGTTTTAGTGTCAGTACTGCATTAAACTACTATATATAATGTTGAATATAATGTATAATAATGCATATTTGTGGGTCCTGATAATGCCAGATGTCTGATGTTACCAGTAAAAGTGGCCTATACATTATTATAAATATATCTAGTCAGTGAAACATATTCATCTACAATAATTCTGTATTTTCAGCTTCAGAATCATGAATATTGTTACTCTGGTGTCTCTATTGTTCATTGGGTTTCCAGCACCAAGTCCAAGACTATTCATTTACACACACAATGTAATATCAAATTTAGCATTTTAATCAACAGTACATTCTTGTTACCCTTTTATCACATGTCTTGGAGTATCGCGATAATATGGTATCGTGAGTTCAGTATCGTGACATGTGTCGAATCGTGACATGAGGGCATCGTTACACCCCTAGACACACACACACACACACACACACACACACACACACACTACCAGTCAAACGTTGTGGATTGGTAAGATTTTAATGTTTTTAAAAGTCGTCTTTTCTGCTCACCAAGGCTGCATTTATGAATGTGTGTGTGTGTGTGTTTGTGTGTGTGTGTGTGTAGACATCAGTGAGAGTGTGACTCACGTGATCCATGAGCTCGCGGATCATGCCGTTCCACTGGCCCGTGTTCTCCTCGATCGCCCCGTACTTCCCGTCCTCCACTAACTGGATCTCGTACCGGAAGCCCAGGATTCCCGAGAGTTCCCGGAGCAGATCCACACAGAAGCCCTCGAACCGGTCGTTGGCGTACAGCGGCTTATCCGACTTCTTAAACATGACGTACGGCTCCTCCTGAACACACACACACACACACACACAGACACACGCACACACACACACACACACACACACACACACACACACACACACACACACACACACACACACACAACAGCATCGGGTTCATTAGTTAGTGGATTAGCAGAACTGTGTTTACAGTCGAAAATCAAAACGCAGGAAAATAGTTGTGTGTGTGTAAGTGTGAGTCTCTCTGTGTGTGTGTGTGTGTGTGTGTTTACCAGTATGGTGGACACGCGCAGTAATTTGTTGGTTAGCGAGTCTGTGATGTTGGTGATTTTACTCTTGTGATTCTCTGTCATGTTCAGTCCACGCGGAGGGTCCCACGTCCCGATCTGTGCAAGAAACACACACACACACACACACATCACCAATGCATGAATTCACTCATATATTATCACAAAAAATCACTTACACACACTCTCTCTCACACACACACACACTCTCTCTCACACTCACTCACTCACTCACACACTCACTCACTCACTCACTCACTCACACACGCACTCACACTCACGCACGCACTCACTCACTCACTCACTCACTCACTCACTCACTCTCACGCACTCACTCACACTCACTCACTCACTCACTCACTCACTCACTCACTCACTCACTCACTCACTCACTCACTCACTCACTCACTCTCACTCACTCACTCATTCACTCACTCACTCTCACTCACGCACTCACGCACTCACTCACTGTCACTCACGCACTCACTCACTCACTCACTCACTCACTCACGCACTCACTCACTCACTCACTCACTGTCACTCACGCACTCACGCACTCACTCACTCACTCACTCACTCACTCACTCACACACACACACACACACACACACACACACACACTCACTCACTCACTCACTCACTCACTCACACACTCACACACTCAGACACACTCACTCACTCACTCACTCACTCAGACACACACACACTCACTCACTCACTCACTCACTCACTCACACTGTAACACTTCTGTAACGGTGGCAGGCCCCAAACGGAATGTAAATCAACAAATGAAAGATGTATGTATAAAAAAAACAATTAGTTCGGGCGCCAGACAAGCTTAATCTTGTCAAATATTTTTCCTCAGAAAAGCTCTTTAAGTCACCGGTTACGAATAAACATGAATCAGAAATCACACAAAGAAAGTTCAGTTTCACAGTTATATTTTCATAATTTTCAAAGAAATCAGACAAAATCTCAGTTTCACCGTAAGCAAAGAATCAAAACAAACTAAACACACACCAAATAACTTTGGTTCAAGTTCAAAATCCTACAGTCTTTACACCACTGTTTTTGAATTGGTTAAAAAAAAAAACATTAAATCAAACTAACAATGAAATCAACCGTTTAAACATAACGAAACACTTCACTGTATTATACAGATACGAAATACGTGGTGAAAGTGGTTGCGTGAATGTTTGGTTGGCTTGAAGACGGTGCATGCGTGTGCGTGCGGGCGTGTGTGTGTGTGTGTGTGTGTGTGTGTAAGATCGTTGGCCGATAATGGCAGGAAGGAAAGTTTCCGAAGTGAGGGTAAAACAGGGAATAACCTGGAGAACTTGCTCACTCGTCAGCCTCAAAGACAAGCTTCGCTGTGCAGCCGGTGTCCAGAGGTGCAGCGCACCCTCAGTGTCAATCGCTAGGCAACTCACGCTCACTCTAGATCCACGTACAGCCCAAACACAGCGTCTCGCGTCTCACTGACTGTGGATTCGTCTCAGGTAACCCGCTCCTTTTTTTTCTCTCTCCTCCCTCTCTTACAACTCCACCTTATATACTAATTTCCTCACTTCCGGATAATTGATTTCCCTCCTCCATCCAGTCACGCAACTTACGTTTTTTCCGTACCGCCACACTCTCCCCCCCTGGAGAAAGCAACCCAAGGTTGTAGGATAGAAAGTGTGGATTAAAATCCCAAGAACTCTTCACCTTCCTCTGACGATTCTTGGAATATTTCAAGGAGTCTTTTCCTCTCCTGGATTTCCAACTCCTCGGCTGTGGGAAAGCATGCTTTTAAATTACTCACATGCACATTACGCACATCTTCCCCAGAGGACTCCAATGCCACTTGATAATTTATTGGTCCCTGCTGCTTTATTATCCGATAAGGACCCTTCCATCGTTGCGCAAGTTTTGCACTGAAATGGTGATGGGCACTAGATTGGGGGAAATTCCTTAGCCACACACGGTCCTTTTCTTTAAAGGAAGCATCACGTCGGTTCTTATTGTAGCTCCGTAGTTGTCTTTTCTGTGCCTTTTGGCAGCACTCTTTCGCTTTAGCTTGAAGTTGAACTAGATGACTGACCACATCATAGGAAGGTAAATCGGGAGAGATGTTCTTGCCACGCAACAGTTTGTCCATGGGACCTTGCAATTTCCTCCCCAGGTGAAGCTCTGCTGGGGTCATGCCGATGGACTCCTGGACAGCTGAATTGACTGCAAATCGTAGTTCAGGCAAGTACTGATCCCATTTCTTGTGGTTATCTTCTACATAAGCCGCCATCATGTACTTTAGGTTGCGATTTACTCTCTCGGTCATATTCGTTTGTGGGTGGTAAGCAGTAGTGAGTTTCTGTGTGACACCCCATTTACCACATATCTCCTTGAATACAGCAGAAAGGAACTGAGAACCTCTATCAGACAGGATAAAGTCAGGAACCCCCCATCGAGTCAGAATCTCTCTCCTGAAAAGTGCTGCAACAGTCCCTGTTCGGGCGCCACTTCTGTAACGGTGGCAGGCCCCAAACGGAATGTAAATCAACAAATGAAAGATGTATGTATAAAAAAAACAATTAGTTCGGGCGCCAGACAAGCTTAATCTTGTCAAATATTTTTCCTCAGAAAAGCTCTTTAAGTCACCGGTTACGAATAAACATGAATCAGAAATCACACAAAGAAAGTTCAGTTTCACAGTTATATTTTCATAATTTTCAAAGAAATCAGACAAAATCTCAGTTTCACCGTAAGCAAAGAATCAAAACAAACTAAACACACACCAAATAACTTTGGTTCAAGTTCAAAATCCTACAGTCTTTACACCACTGTTTTTGAATTGGTTAAAAAAAAAAACATTAAATCAAACTAACAATGAAATCAACCGTTTAAACATAACGAAACACTTCACTGTATTATACAGATACGAAATACGTGGTGAAAGTGGTTGCGT
>CM038629.1:46126507-46129007 GCA_021554675.1 Leuciscus idus | reverse complement strand
TTTGATTCTTAATGATTCCTAATTTCAATTTCCAATAATAAAAAAAATTATAAAAAAAGAAGAGTTCGATATCATTCAGTCTTATTGCAAAACATGTAATTGTGTCTGAATATCATGAACACAAATCATCAGGCTAAAGAACACTCACACAAGGAGCGTTTGCCTGTGGTTTAAAAACACCATAGAAGAACAACTAGCAGAACTAATATAAACTTCAAGAACAGTTGTTCTTCGTGTAAAGAAGCTTCAGCTAAAGTCAGCGAATAAAACACTGACACAATGATGAACAAATGACAATAATATTCGCAATAACATTGTTTTACTGAATAACAAAGTAAACATCATAATTAATCTTTGTAAAGAAACCTCATTGTTTAACTGGCTACTCTCTGCTGTCTCAGACGACGACATCACTTCCTGTCGGCCACCGTAACTTCTGTTGGGTGCAATTCACAAACTCACAACTAGATGCCGCTAAAAATCACACACTGCCCCTTTAAAGAGCGTGTTTGTAATGTGCGCCTATTATCCGTTTCCTCGCTAGAGAAGCGTTCAGTCTTTCCGCTTGCTAATTCCGCCGTGTAAATAGCGAATCCGCCACGGCGCGAGTGCAACTGGCTTTTAAAGGGAATGGGAGACGAGACTCTGATTGGTTTATTACACATTACGCCCAAAACAAACCCATTATTCATTAAGAGAATAGAAGACGACACTTTTAGATCATGCGCCGGGAGCACCGACCATTTTTCCCGTCGTTAAACTAACAAATGTGGATTCGGACACAACCTAAGTGCACTTGCGCCCTGCGCTTTAGACCATGAGCTTAGATCCTTAAAATAGGGCCCTTTAATATTATAATATATGGGGGTCTATGGGATTGAGTCTCTTCTGCAGCCGGCCTCTAGTGGCCAGTCCATGAACTGCAGTTAAAATCACTTCAGTGTTGGATTCAAGTTATCAGAAACTTTTCCTCCAGGATGAATGAAAGTGTGTGTGAGAGTGTGTGTGTGAGAGTGTGTGTGAGAGTGTGTGTGTCTGTTTGTTTGTGTGTGTGTGTGTGTGTGTGTGTGTGTGTGTGTGTGTGTGTGTGTGTGTGTGTGTGTGAGAGGAACGCTCACCTGCTTGAGGATCCAGGCTGCCATCTCGTGACTGCAGTCGAAGATGACGTGGAACTCCTTCGCTTTCTTCATGTCTTTGAGAAGCGGTTTGGCGTCTTTGGTGTCGGCGGAGAGTTGCCGGATCTTCAGCCGGATGTTGAAACGAGAAGGAGCTTTAATGAGCTCTTGTAGACGGATGAGACCTGAGGAGAACAACAGCAGATCCAGATCACACACACACACACACACACACACCACAGCATGTGTTTTAACGAAATTCCGATTCCTATTGATTCCTAATTTCGATTTCAATAAGGTAAAAAACAAAACAAAAAACTTAGATATTATTCACATTTATTTTAAGTCTTATTGCAAAATGTAATTGTGTCTGAATATCAAGAACAGAAAAGGCTAAAGAACACTCACACACGAGCGTTTGGCTGTGGTTTAAAAACACCATAGAAGAACAACTAGCAGAACTAATATACACTAAAGCACTATTAAAGTCAAGGAAACACTCAGTAATTAACAAAGAACAAATACAAAATTAGCAATCGCAACAAATAGAAAAAACTGAGCAAAGATATATTGGTCAGCCTTGTTATGACATCACCGCGAGCTCATTAACATATGACCGCCCACATCATACACACTGAAATAACATAAGACACAATCTTTGAGATCGATCACTCTTTCAGATGTGTGAGTGTGTGAGTATGTGAGTGAGTGTGTGTGTGTGAGTGTGTGTGTGTGTGTGTGTGTGTGTGTGTGTGTGTGTGTGTGTGTGTGTGTGTGTGTGTGTGTGTGTGTTTTGGGCAGGTATGAATTGATCTGATCACATGTGTGGACATGATGTCGCTCCGCTGGGACTCGTCTCATTGCAGCAGAGCATCCTGGGATACTCAGAGGGAGGGGCTTCATGTGACCTTAACAACGGTAACTAATGGTCGCCTGGCAACTGCATCCTTTGCTACTCTAGGTGAGATTGAGGACATCAGCTAAAGATGCAGTAAAAAATAATACATCAAGCCTTCAGAACACACACACACACACACACACACACACACACACACACACACACACACACACACGCACACACACACACACACACACACTCACTCACGCGTAGAGTATCACACACACACACACACACACACACACACACACACACACACACACACACACACACTCTCTCTCTCTCTCTCTCTATCACACACACACACACTCACTCACACTCTCTATCACAGTCACTCACACACACACGCACACACATACACACACACACACATACATACTCAGTCACTCACTCACTCACTCACTCACTCACACACACAAACTCACTCACACTCTCTATCACAGTCACTCACACACACACACACACACACACACACACACACACACAC
>CM038629.1:46119007-46124007 GCA_021554675.1 Leuciscus idus | reverse complement strand
ATTTACATTTTATTTACAAATATATACATTCATTTATTTACAGACGTTACATTTTTATTTACAAATGTGTACATTCTTGTGTAGTGGTTACAGTAAATACATAATTTGTTAGGACTTGCAGCTTTATTTTGAAAGTTTTATTATCCAAATAATTTTCTGTGCATTTATAGACAGATGCAGTTCATATGGTGAAATTGTATAGAAACCAGGACTTTCTTTAATATTGGCTCTTTTTCTCACACAAAGTGATCATATAATTTTGAAGTGATTTTTTTGTGTTCCTTTTAAAGCATGACTGTATAAATCAGCATAAATCTACTTATTTGGAACGACATGAGGACAGAATTTATTCCCACACACTGTCTGAGCGCTAACAGAGAGATTAGATTTTATGGTAAAAACACAGTTTTTCCACAGCAGTCGAGGTCACTAATGCACATATTCAAATGAGCTGCTTCTATTTGTCCATTTCATCTCAGTCTCAGTTTTAAACTGGATGTTCTTTGACAGCAAAAGCACCTCACATGCTATTTCTCTAAATGAGCCCAATTTCACTTTCCATTCCAGCGTAACCGTCGCGTCTGAAAGCAGCCGGAGAAAAAAAGGTCATTAAAATTACAAATGAGGCCAGAGCTGAAGCTTTGGGTCTGAGGTGACAAAGCACAGGAAAATAGGGCAGCGTTTGGGAAGATAAAAGAGCCTGTTTTCAGGAGCATTTGAGAGGAAAACTCTCTCACCTTTCCTGGACGCCTCGAAACTGTCGAAGACGTTGATTCTCTGGATGTCGTACGTGAGCGTCGTGTTGGGCAGAAGCGTTCGGTTCCTGTTGATGGTGTTCAGTGCGAATTTAAAGGCCAGTTCTTCTGGTCCAGACGGGCCGCTTTCTATCGACTCGAAGATCCCTCCTGCACACAGTGTTGGAGAAAGATACTTTTATAAGTAATGCATTACAATATTGCGTTACTCCCCCAAAAAAGTAACTAATTGAGTTACTTAGTTACTTTTTATGAAATGTAATGCGTTACATTACTTTTGTGTTACATTTTCTACCCTGGGCTGGGCTTGCTTGTTTGCTTTTTAATAACAACAAAAAAAGTTATATTTTTGGTAAATGTAAAGGCCCTTTCACAGCGACAGTGAGATGAATAATCCTCAGGATGAAGGAAATGCAGATTTAAACCTTTCAGCTTCTGTTATTCTGGAGTAAAGAACAATAGGAGACAGGAGAAGAAGTTCAACTCTCTTATTTCTAAATCTAATCTAAAGTCATTTTTGTTTATTAGTATGGTTGAATTAGATCATTGAAGGTCAGTTAATAAAGTGAGATTAAATACATAAAGTATATTTGTGTAATTTAATATAGGTAATTATAATTATGGATGTGCATTTTATTATTTTTATTAATTTTGAGGAATATTGAATGTTTTCGTGCAAGTAATACGAGTTAATGCATGTTCACATTTAGTCTAGAACAGAAATAAACATGTTTACACAGTCCACACACACACACACACACCTCACTTTATTTCTCTCACCATGAGGACAGGGGAGCTGTCAGTCAATAAATGTGTAAAAGTAACTAGCATTACTTATTTGAAAAAGTAACTTAGATATTTTGTTGTAAATTGAAAAAGTAATGCATTACTTTACTAGTTACTTGAAAAAGTAATCTGATTACATAACTCAAGTTACTTGTAATAAGTTACACACAACACTGCCTTGAGACACACACACACACACACACACACACACACACACACACACACACACAAACACACAGACAGGCTTCATCTTCTCACTTACACACACCAACGTCAGAGAGAGAAAACAGCATCTGGACACCAAAACACTGAAACTCCCAAAGCGCCGGAGCTTCATCAGTCAGACATCTGCACTCTTGTGTTCTACTAAGTCTTTTGTTTTCATGTTAATCCCTGTGGTGAAAATCAAGTGTTTAATGTTGTTTATATGTGTATGTGGTGTTATTAATATGCTTTAAGACAAACCATGTGTAAATTCATAAGTCGACACCATTGCTGAGTATTTCCTCCTTAAAACTGCAGTGAAACAAAGACAGTCTCAAAAACACGCTTTGAAATCGCTGGTGTTTCTGACGTCACAAACTACCTTGTAACCAATCAGATCAACGTGTGATCGTCAACCAGTGGATCTCTGAGCTGAGTGAGTGAGTGGAGGTGGGGCTCATTTGCATATTCATAGAACCACGCATACTAAATGAGGCAAGGGTGTCGAGTTACATTCAAGATATTTTAAGACAAGAAGAATTATTTTTCAATGAAAAAAACTTTTAAATATGTCATTCTGGTGATCAAAGATGAGTTTTAAGGGATACAATTATTGACTACAGGGAGACTTTAAATTGTTTGTCATTTCTTTATGTGCTTTTGTCATTTCATTATTATTGTTATTTTTTCAATATTGCTATTAAGTTTTAATTTATTTATATTTTAGTTTTAGTATTAGTTAATGATAAAACCCCTACTTGAATTAAAATAACTGACTTAACATTAACTGAAAATACAATTTAAATATAAATGAATGAATAAATGAATTTATTTCAGGCAAATTTCTCATTTAAGTTCATCTTGATGTACTAAAATAACTAAAACTAAAGAAAAATGAATAAAAACGTATGCAATTCATACACTGCAATCAGAGAATTCTGGAGATCAAACTAAATTTAATCAAAGCTTGTTTTATTTTACATTCACTTTTATAAGGTTTTGAAACGTGTTTGAAAATCGTCTAGTAACAATGTGAGATAGATAAATAAATATGTTTTTTGGTCATTAAAATAAGTTAACAAGTTCAAATAAGTTAACAATTTATTAGATATTTATTTCTACCGTGAACTGAATGACATTTCAACAGATGATATCAAAATTACTATGTATAATTTGTAGAATTATAAGTAATTCTGAATTGTAAATCTACACATAATACAATTATGACTGTTTTCTGTAGAGCTGCTTTACAGTGACAAATTTTACAGTTATTGAACTGAATTGAATCAACATGGATCTGAATAATGACTCTTCGGTCTTCTGTAGAGCTGCTTTACACCTGACTCTAAAGTTGTCTTATATTTGATGATGAAGTTTGCATAATTTATTCTGTTTATTACCATGAAGATTCTTTTGAAACAATCTGTGATGTATAAAGCGCTGAATTATGCAATGAGTTACGAAATAATTGCCAATATCTGTGTCTTTATCGCTCTCACCGCCTCCGTCTGCAGGAACACACACATATTCATAATCACAGCGCTGCCGATAAGTGCAGCACAAAGCTTGTTTCAGCTCTCTGAGTGGATCATTATCTTCTCCTGCTGAATCTGAGGTGTTAATGTGTGAATGTGTGAATCTGCTAATGATTATAGTCACTAAAACACTCTCTCAGACAGAGATGAGTGAAACTAGAGATGCATCGGTACTAAAAAACTACTGAAAGTCTCTCCCAACTAATGCTGTAATTACACAGGGATCACAAGCACATTAAATTATCAGAGGTTAAAATTAACAACAGAGCCCAAACTTGTATATTCAGCTACTATTTATTTTCAAGTATAATAATTAATGCTGGGCAACGATTAATCGCTTCCAAAAATAAAAGTTTGTGTTTACATAATATATGTGTATAATTATTTTGTATATATAATGCATGCATGCATATATTTAAGAAAAATTTGTTATTTATACATAAAATATGTATATTTATATTAGTGGTGGGCCGTTATCGGCGTTAACGTGCTGCGTTAACGCGAGACTCTTATCGCGCGATAAAAAAAATATCGCCGTTAATCTATTCTCCAAGTTGGGTTGGGAGATGGCTCTATATACTACACAAGCTATGATGACGCAATCTACCCGCGGCCGCGAGGTAAACCCGGCTGCAACGCATATTCGTCGTCATCTTAAGTAAACACGGCTGAAAGTGAAAGCTGGTGAAAAAGATCGGTGCAACATCCATTATTTGGACTTGGTTCGGGTTTAAGCCGTCAGACGAGCAGCAGCAAACTATATACAGAGTGTGTGGGGTAACAGTTCGGTAAGTTAACACACGACTAATCCGTTCTACCACCTCAAATTCAAAACGAAACATGATATCACTGAATACCAGCGCGCGCGTATTATTCCCATTCCAATATATCTTAGTGGTGTAGCACATAATCTCGATTTTAAGAATCGTTGTTGTGTTTCTTTTTAACTGAAAAGACATCAGTTAGACAATATTCTAATTTTAAATTTGGGGTTTCATAAACTCCAAGCCATAATAAACATTAGACCTACTTAAGTCTCTGCAGCTAGTGTACTTAAATTTTATTTATCTGCAAAATGATGTTGTATACTTACAGTTTTGCACAATATATGTTCTCAAAACTACATACACCCTTTAAAAAAAAATACATTTAGCAGTTGTTTAGCATGGGTCTGTGTAATCTGTTCTGAAATGGTTTTATTATAATATACTGTATATCGTTATCGCAAGAGGCTGCAATGTATATCACAATATAGATTTTAGGCCATATCGCCCATCCCTAATTGATAGCCTATAGTAGTTGATAATAACATAGGCCTACCTAATGTTGCCTACGGACGGTAACAGTACAGTAGTAACCTTTTACAGTCTATGAGTAGAACAGCTTTCTCAAGCAGTTTGTGATGCATTTTGGAAACAGGAGATGAGCCCCTGGTCTAATGCGCCACCTGGCTTGAGAAACCCGTTCTCAAAGACTTACTTTTATAGTCATTATTTGGGTAGCACATATATTCTGAATGCCTTCGGCAGAATTCAAATGAGCCATTTTAATCTAGATTAATCTAGATTAATTTCAAAATTAATCTAGATTAATCTAGATTAAAAAAATTAATCTATGCCCACCTCTAATTTATATATAATATAGATTATATGTAAATATATATACAGTATATACATGCAAATATTTCTTAAATATGCTGTCAATGATTGTAAATAAAGAC
>CM038629.1:46096507-46104007 GCA_021554675.1 Leuciscus idus | reverse complement strand
GGGAGGAGCCTGTGCTGCACAGTGTGTTCGTGAATTTTGGGGCGGAGCTATGAAGACAGGGGTGTGATCCTTTTGGGTAGGGGCGTGTCTACGCATGAAGGGGAGGAGCCTGTGCTGCATAGTGTGTTCGTGAATTTTGGGGCGGAGCTGTTAATATAGGGGTGTGATCCTTTTGGGTAGGGGCGTGTCTACACATGAAGGGGGAGGAGCCTGTGCTGCAGAGTGTGTTCGTGAATTTGGGGGCGGAGCTATGAAGACAGGGGTGTGATCCTTTTGGGTAAGGGCGTGTTTGTTTTGATGACTTCTAATATGGTTTCTCAGAAATCGCTTACTGCGCCTTTAAATGCTGTCTAGATTTGCCGCAGATCCAGTATCAGACGCCTGAGTGCTCAAACAGAAGTGGATATCCCATAGACTGCTGTTCTCTGGAGGAAATGATTAATTTAGCACCCAAAAACAGCCACGGAGATCAGATCACACCTGCTGCGCCTCTGAGACCAAACATTACATTTCAGCTTGTTCTCTTTGATACGGAGATCCTGCTTCTGGCCACTCGTCATAATTCACCAATTAAGAGCTTCAGTTCTGCTTTAGGATCAAACGAATTGAATTACAAATGGATCAAAACAAGAGTTTCTAGTGAAACTTTGAGTGTATTGTACAGATGAGATCAAGTCAACATCAAAGTGCCCCAAAAAATCACAGATTTCCTGAAGATCTTGATTGTTTCTCCTGAGCAACTGGAATAAACAGTTCAACATATAGTTACATTATTATTAATAACAGTAATCGAAGTAAACAGTTCTTCTGCAAACATCATTCATTAGCCTCAGACTAGCGATTAGCCTCATTTATTGATATCAAATTTGTATTTAAATCTATTTTTATTTATTTACACATTAACAACTGAAATCTTCAATTAAAGTCAGCATGAAAGAGAAGTTGCGCTGGTCTTTTCTCCTCTATTGTGTCGTATATCGAGTGAAACGCTTCTGGAAACAAGAACAAATGTGGGCGGGGCTTGATTTTGATTGGATGGTTGTGGTTTGCTATTGGCTGATCTCATGTGAGTGACAGGTTATAGCCCCACCCACATCATCAGAGAAGAGAAGAGATGCTGCAAGAGGAGATTATTCTCATTCAAGATTACCAGGAACATGAATTTAAATGGATAAATAATTTATCACAAAAACTGCAATATTCCATAAAAAACAACAATTGTCAGCTTTGATTTCACGGTGACTTTAAGCTTTGAAAGAGCAATGAAACGTTCCTCTGGGAGGAAGCACCACGTAGAGAGTGAGAATGATCAGAACAGCTTGGACTGCAAACCGCTAACAGCTTGAAGCAAAGCGAGTTTGGCAACGAGCGCGACTGAGGCGCTTCACACACACTTGTGTTTCTGCGTTTCTCAAGCTGAATGACGTCTGAATCTCTGTTTAAAAGCTCGTTTCGGGTGCTTTAATATGCGTCTGTTCCAAACATCTTATAAAACATGACGCAGTGAAGGCGTGAAATAATATAACAAACCAAGACTCTTAATGTAAAGTGTGCGCTCTCATGTTACAAGACTTAATGACAATGTGATATCTGCAGTATTCACAGACTCAGACTCCCTAGAAAACACGATCCAGCTGAGCTCCCCGAGGGCTTATTGCAGTAATTATGATTTTCATAAACCCCTTTGTGAGCGTCTTACGCAGAGAAAAGCTCTCCGCATTGTATCTGAACCCCAAAATGGAGAAGAATTCATCCTGGCGAAGCTGTGGTTCTGCTCGGGCCTGAGAGGATTAATCACAACCTTCTGCACGAAGAGACATTTCAAAGAGAAACGCTTGAGAAAATGACGTTTAGTAGCTCTAACCACATCACAAAAGAGTTATCTAGGTAATTAGTGTTCCGTAATTAGATTCACATTTATGTTTTTTTGATTTGGCAGATGCTTTTATTCATAATTCACCGGCAAACGTGCTTACAAACAAGAGCACGAAAAACAAACTGGACATGTTATGATTAATAAGGAAAAGCACTTTTTCTTGGAAAACTTTCACTATTTCACTACTTCTAATTTCATTTATATTTCATTTCTTTAATTAAAAAAAATAAAACCCTATATGTATTATATATAACCCTATATTATAAATGATTATAGGCTATATATACAGTTGCTTTCAAAATTATTCAACCCCCATTGCAAATCCGGTTTATTGGTAAAATTTACAGACTTTCAGGTGTTTTGTAATGAACAAATCAAACAAAAGTAATCGAAATAGCTGGAAGTGGTTTCCCCAAATTCAACTGAAAACGCAACTTTTAATGACTTCTGCAGTCTCAAAACTATTCACCCCCTTCATGGCAAGCATCTTTAGCACTGAGTAGATCAGCCTTTTTGCAAACGAGATGTATAATCAGACTCAGCTTCTGTTTCTGAGGGATCTGAGCACGTTCCTCATGAGCAATGGCCTCCAGTTCAGTGATATTCTTGGCTTTTCTTCAAATCCCAACAGAGATTTTCTATGGGATTCAAGTCATGTGACTGTGATGGCCACTGTATCTTCATCTTCCTCACTGACGGCATGACGTTTTCTCCTAGGATTTCCTGATCTGTCCTTCCTCACGCTGCAGGTTTCCAGAGCCGGAGGATATAAATCAGCCGAGAGCATCACGAGCTCCTCATGCTGAACTGTAGACCGAGTTCTTCACAGCATACGCTTCCTTCTTCCTCCTCCAGACACACCGCTGATCCACAGGGCCGAAAAGATCCCGTTTTATTTCATCGCTCCACAGAACCGAATCCAAAAACTTCTGTGGCATATTTATATGATTTTGAGCACTTTTCTTGTGCTTGTGAAGGGGGAGGAGCCTGTGCTGCACAGTGTGTTCGTGAATTTTGGGGCGGGGCTATCAAAATAGGGGTGTGATCCTTTTGGGTAGGGGTGTGTCTACGCATGAAGGGGGAGGAGCCTGTGCTGCATAGTGTGTTCATGAATTTTGGGGCGGAGCTATCAAAATAGGGGTGTGATCCCTTTGGGGTAGGGGCGTGTTTGTTTTGATGACTTCTAATATGGTTTCTCAGAAATCGCTTACTGCGCCTTTAAATGCTGTCTAGATAGATAGCATTTTGAGCACTTTTCTTGTTCCTTTCTGTCAGTATTGGTGTAGTCCTGGAGTTCTGGCATGCGTTCAGTACAAACCTCAGTGTCTGTGGCCTCCAAGTCTCGCTGAAGGTTTTCTGCAGTCGCTCAAGGGTTTTTCTGATCCTGCTTCTCAGAAATCAGCCGATGATATCTGCCCTTTTCTACCCCATCCACTGTTCCTTTAACTTTGAACTTTGAACTTGCAAACTATGCTTCCAACGGTATCTCTAGGAACATTTAGTGCCTTTGCTATATTTTTATAACCTTGTGAAGGGTGATGATATCTTCTCTTAACTTTGTGGACCACATTTCTAACATGCAGTCAAACGTGACTCTCAACAAACCTTGTCAGTTCAGATATTTCATGTGTTCTAGCTCTAGCACACCTGGTGTAGCTAATGAAGCCCTTGATTAGCGAGAGAACACCTGTTCTGCATATTTGTGCTGTTATGAGGGATTATCCAGGGGGTTTGAAACAGCAGAAGTCATTCAAAGTTGCATTTTCAGTTGAATTTGGGGAAAACACTTGAAACATTTGTTGTGTTGAGCTATTTCAGTTACTGTTGTTTGATTTGTTCATTGCAAACAGCTGAAAATCTGTAAGGGTTGCCAATGAACCTGATTTGAACACAGTTCCACCTTCACAAGGAGTGATTGTCCCCATTCGCTGAGCTCTGGACGGCTCAAGGACACACGCGTGCGCCGGTGACTGTATGAGGTGTGTGTATGAATGCAGAGTGTGAGATAATAACTGAGGAAGATCACAGCGGGAGGAAGAAACACAGACTCACCGTGACCTGCTTAACATCATCAGCCTCTCAGTGTCAGCGCAACCGCTCGCAATTCATCCCCACACAAGCTGGATTCATTACTGGGAATATCTGGATATTATGACACTCGTGCTGTGGATGAGAAGAGAACAGAGGAAAGCATACACCGCTGAATACAAGAACCAGAACCGCATACTGTACATCTACACTACAACTACTGTAAATACAAGTGTGCCGTACTGAAGCTAAGACATATATGCTGTAAGAACGTTCTGTTAATGTACGTTTATGTATTAAGTTATGAAAACATAATTTCTGAATGTTCTCGGAATTATTTCAGACATAAAATGTCAAAATTATGACATTACTAAGTTATAATAATCAAATTGACATTTAAAAGCAAAATTATGACAAAAAAGATCTCACACACTCACACACACGATCTCTCACTCACACACACACACACACACACACACACACACACTCACACACATACTAAGTTATAATAATCAAATTGACATTTAAAGTCGAAATTATGAAAATAAAGTCAAATTATGAAATAATGTTGTAGTGTAACTGTGTTGCTTTGCTGTTTGTGAGTGTGTGAGTCTGAAACGGAGTGTAAATGCTGTGTGTGAGACGAGGACGCCGAGGGTCGAAGTGTTTGGCCCTTGAAGAGCGCGACTCCATTTCATCGGCAGCGACGGCCCTGTGCTGTCATTCATTAGTGCTAAAATGTGTGTGAGCCACAAGGGAGCGGATATATCACACACACACACACACACACACACACACACACACACACTCGCTCAGCCCTTGACTCCAGTAGAGATGACAAGCAGACCTACAGTCATTCATCATCCTGCGCTCTCTTCCTTTATCTGTGTATCTCTCTTTCTCTCTCTCTCTCTCTCTCTCTGTAAAGCTGCTGACTTTGAATATTCAGCTCTATATGTGCTATTTTTCTCCACACACACACACACACACACACACACACACACACACACACACACACACACACACACACACACACACACACACACACACACACACAGCACAAATTAAAACATGCATAACTGATGCACACTGCATGTAAATCTCATCTGCAGAGGAACAGCACACACTACTGTGACCCACTGACCTCTAACCAGAGGGCAAAGGTCAGATGACTTCACTCGAATGACAGATGACTTCATATGAATAAATATTCATATTAATGGAATATTTTCAAGTATATTTAATTCAACTTTATTTCCAGACTCAACAGCACAATAATAGCATTCTGTGAATTATCCAGCCGACAAATACATTTATACATCAAATTTCTCAATAAAGCCATAAAGGTTTTTACTCTTGACATACAAAATAGATTCCTTGCACTGCTCCTTTTTTAATATAATCCTCATACAATCATTGTAGGCAACCTTAAGCTTACATACGCTTACTTGTTTTAATTTAACCCACAAAGGAGCAGTATAAAAAGAAGTGCAGTATGTTTCTAAAAAGGTTTATCTGAACACATATAACATTTTCTCACCAACACATTACAACCCTGGTTAAATCCTACTTCCAAGGCCTGTAGTTCTGCTTTACCACAGCTGATTTTACCACGTCTTGGCAATCCTCGGAAGTCGTCATCATGGCAGGATGCACCATCTCACCCCTGGCCTTTACAATGGCAATGGAGGTCATCATCCGGGCGTCAAAATGGGTAGTGGGTGGGCAGCGGCTTAATTTGGGCACACGCCTTCCTCCCCTCAGAGCCTTTATGGATGACATCACTACTCTGACCACCACTGCTCCATGTACCAGGAAACTGCTCGGAAAACTGGAAGAGAACATCAGCTGGGCTCGCATGAAGATAAAGCCATCAAAGTCACGGAGCATCTCCATTGTCAAGGGAGTGCTCTCTGACTGCAGATTCTTCATTGTAGAGGAACCCATCCCAACAGTGTCTGACCAGCCTGTTAAGAGCCTTGGAAGGTGGTATGATGCCAGCCTGAAGGATAAGGATCAGAAGTAGCTTTGGAAAGAAATAAGAAGTGGGCTCCAGGCCATTAACCACACTCAGCTCCCTGGAAGATTGAAGGCTGGTGTTTACAGTTTGGCCTTCTTCCCGGAGTGCTGTGGCCCCTTACCATTCTTGAGGTCCCAATCTCAACAGTGGAGAAGTTGGAAAGAGGAATCACAGGCTACATCAAGAAATGGCTTGGAGTGCCTCGATGCCTTACCACCATAGGCCTCTACGGAGATTGCGCCCTCAAACTGACCCTCACCAGTCTCACAGAGGAATTCAAGTGTGCTAAAGTAAGACTCCAGATGACACTGATTGAATCTTGTGATGCAATGGTGAGTAACAACGCACCAACCTTGGTGGCAGGCCGCAAATGGAAACCAGCCAGTGCTGTGGAGAAGGCAGCAGCTGCTCTCAGACTTGCGGACATAGTGGGGCATGTCCAGCAGGGAAGGGGAGGCCTTGGGCTAACAACTAGGCTACCAGCCTGGAATACACATACAGCACACGAACGGCACACGAACGGAGGAAATTGGTGGTGGAGGAAATACACTGGCAGGAAGAAGCAGCAAGGTGGGCCAAGGCAGTTTCCCTTGGTAAACAGGGACAGTGGACACGCTGGGAGAGTGTGGAGAGAAGGAGGATCAGCTGGAAGGAGTTGTGAAGCATGGAAGCAAAGCGAATCAGCTTCATCATCAGGGCTACATATGATGTTCTTCCAACACCTAGCAATCTCCATCAATGGTTGGGAGAAGATCCAGGATGTGCCCTCTGTTCTAGGCCAGGTTCTCTCAAGCACATACTGACCGGGTGTAGAGTCAGCCTCACCCAGGGATGTTATACTTGGCGTCTTAACCAAGTCCTTAAGATCCTCGCAGCCACCCTGGAAAACAAATGGACTGCCTCCAACTCCCTACCACCATCAGCACCCAATCCACTGCAGATCAACTTTGTCCGGGCAAAGGCAGCCAGGTGCAAGCCCACTTCTCTGGAGCATGGTCAGCTTCGAGGGGCCTGTGACTGGAAGATGCTAGTGGATGTTGGGCGGCGGCTCGTTTTTCCTCCAGAGATTACAATCACCACACGTAGGCCTGACATAGTTCTCTGGTCCCCCTCTCTGAAGAAGGTCTTCATCATCGAACTCACTGTATGAACTCACATTGAATGCCCACCTGAAAACTCCACTGTGACAACTACACTGCCAAGGTCAAGTACATTCTCCTGGTACGCGCTTGCACTTAAAGGATGTATTACATCTCGTCCTGTGTTTCCTGAAGAAAAAATTTAATTAGCTTGGCCATATAACATTCAGCGCTGCCTATACATATCATCATCATCATCACACATTTCATCATTAATGATGTCCCAAATATTTTGTTGCATACATTTATTTGCCCTGACAAATAAAAATCAGGAAAATTACGGTCCTTATCCCCTTTTGTTCTACATATCACGGCAACACTCTTCTTTGCATTATATTGCACATCATATTTAATCCCATAATCAGAGCAAACGTTTAGCAGCGTGTGAAAGTCAACACTGCTCGGAGAAAATATGACCAGATCGTCGGCATGCATAA
>CM038629.1:46075682-46096267 GCA_021554675.1 Leuciscus idus | reverse complement strand
ACCGTCCGCGATCACCTCTCAACTGGACAAAGCGTCCATCATCAGACTGACCAGCAGCTACCTGAAGATGAGACTGGTGTTCCCGCAAGGTCAGAGCCGTAACACACATGCACGGAGGGGTTCAGTCCGCGCGCCCAACATAAAGCGTTTAGTTCCATAACATTCCATTCTCAACAGCGATGCACAATTATTATTATTCACTTTAAGATAAGAAAAAGAAAAAAAAATTGTTCCTCTTTCGAATCACTGGGAAAACCCGTTTGGAAACTTTATTTTTAATAATAATTTAAAATAATAAGGAACCATCTTAGGCTGCGCGCTAGATTTCCTCAAGTTCTTCATGTTTCAATTCAACATATCAGAGTCAGAGGGAAAATGCTTTGAAATGCCACATACATTCTCCCGTTTTCTATCATATTGTCTTTTTTCATCAGGCCTAAATTATGACTATTTATGGGTTTTGAAGAGACCTGTCAGATATGCATTCAAAACGCTCTAAAAATATGGACTAGCACGAAATTAGTAATTTTCTTTCACAATAACATAATTCACAGGATGTGTGTTTTTAAAACGTGTATTTTTTGTTTCATTATAGCTTGATTAGGTTACACTTTATTTGTGTATATTGCCTTGTTTTCCAGTGCAAATATTTAAACATTTCTAAAATCAAGATACATTTACACTGTATATACAGTTAATAACTGTACAATTATGCATAATTACACGCAACTAAACCCAAACCAAACCGACAATATTTACGACAATATATTACAACAATATGGTAAGAATACCAGTTTGCAATATCATAAAGCATAACGGGCTGTTATTTTTACAGATACAAATAACTAGAACATTAAATATAGAAAAGCGCGCAGTAAACGGGAGAACAGCCGCGCATCGATTTCACTTCACAGGAAATACATCAACTAATGTTCAGATTCTAAATGTTTTCCAGTGTGTTTGAAAATAAAAATACTGTCATTTTCGACAGCACCTGATATTTCGGTTGTTTAAACCAGGAAAATAAGACATAAGAAAGGTTCTCGATATTAGACTTTGAACCAGTTTTTTTTATTTTTATGGTATCTGATTATTTTTAGGAGTGTGAAAGTCACTGACCGTGAGCCTGAAGATAGATGGATGGATGGATAGATAGATAGATAGATAGATAGATAGATAGACAGACAGACAGACAGACAGAGAGAGAGAGAGAGAGAGAGAGAGAGAGAGAGAGAGAGAGAGAGAGAGAGAGTGTGTGTGTTTGTGAGAGGATGAGTTGCCCTGATCTCTCGCGGTCACGAGCGTGCCTGCGCACTCTGCGCGCTCATTACACCGGGCGCGCGTGAGGCTGTCTGGACTCCGCGAGCACGAGTCACTTAAGAAACAGATGAAATTATAATTGACTTCTTTCTTTGAAGCGATATCTGTGAGAAACATCATTTTCATTAATTAAGCAGCTTATTTTACAGCGATGCCAACACAATTATCAACGTGAAATATGGTAATTAAAGCATTTTATTTTGGGTGGAAATGTTCGAAGTGTTCGTCACACCGTAATGTTGTTTACATTTACCCAAATCTGTGGAGAATAAATGTTTGATCAGAGTCCCCGCAAAGTCAGATAGCCTAATAAGATTATTAAAATCAAATGACAACAAACTTTAAAAACTCGTATAAATAAAAGCACTCAGTCAAACACACTTCATGTTGTGTCCTGCGTTATTATTATATTTCTGTGGCTGCGATCTAATAAACACAATATCTTCACGCTGCCTTTTCACTTTCATATTTATCAGCTTTGGGAAAATACAAATGTGGAGGAAACGCAAACTGAATAAAATCCACTCAAGGCCAACATGTAGCCAATAATAATAGTAGTAAAATAATATACCGTAATAATGTATTCTAATTGCAATAGATTTATTAGGCTAACATTCGTTCTACATTTTCTGTAAAAAAAAGAAAAGAAAAGAAAATCTGTTTTTTTTTTGTTTTTGTTTTTTACATTTGGTCCCAATATATAACTCACCACAATGTGCGAATAATTACACTAATGGATCAATTCAGAAACCGGGCAAGAGTCCAGCAGTGTGTGTGTGTGTGTGTGTGTGTGTGTGTGTGTGTGTGTGTGTGAAAGAGAGAGTGTGTGTGTGTGTGTGTGTGTGTGTGTGTGTGTGTGTGTGTGTGTGTGTGTGTGTGTGTGTGTGAAAGAGAGAGTGCGTGTATGTATGTGTTTGCGTGCGTGCGATCGTGTGTGTGTGTGTGTGTGTGTGTGTGTAGGTCTACACGTGGCATATCCAGGCTTGTGTGTATTAACATGTCAGTCACGTGATTTGCGCGTGTTTGCGGCGGATGTCCGTGATTTGCTTTCCCGACAGCACTGTTTGTTCACGAGCTTAGATTCACTCACACTATCGATAAAATTACTCTCTCTCTCTCTCTCTCTCTCTCTCTCTCTCTCTCTCTCTCTCTCGCGCGCGCGCGCCCACACACACACACACACACACACACACACACACACACACAGCTAAGAATATTATAATAAGGATTATAAGTATATACATTATCCAATTACAGATAATAACAATACAATTATTATTATGATATTTTATAAAATATTATAAAAGGCTTGAATTAAAAACAGATTCAATTATAGCTGAATGTAAACATGTAAGTTGAATATGAAATATACCAAAGTGCACAAAAACCGCTAAAGACTCCAGTCGTGTGATTATGGGTTATTGATGAAGGTGTGTGTGTTGGTGTCTGTAGATATTGATGAAGGTGTGTGTGTTGATGTCTGTAGTTATTGATGAAGGTGTGTGTGTTGATGTCTGTAGTTATTGATGAAGGTGTGTGTGTTGGTGTCTGTAGTTATTGATGAAGGTATGTGTGTTGATGTCTGTAGTTATTGATGAAGGTGTGTGTGTTGGTGTCTGTAGTTATTGATGAAGGTGTGTATGTTGATGTCTGTAGTTATTGATGAAGGTGTGTGTGTTGGTGTCTGTAGTTATTGATGAAGGTATGTGTGTTGATGTCTGTAGTTATTGATGAAGGTTTGTGTGTTGATGTCTGTAGTTATTGATGAAGGTATGTGTGTTGATGTCTGTAGTTATTGATGATGGTGTGTGTGTTGATGTCTGTAGTTATTGATGAAGGTTTGTGTGTTGATGTCTGTAGTTATTGATGAAGGTTTGTGTGTTGATGTCTGTAGTTATTGATGAAGGTGTGTGTGTTGGTGTCTGTAGTTATTGATGAAGGTATGTGTGTTGATGTCTGTAGTTATTGATGAAGGTGTGTGTGTTGGTGTCTGTAGTTATTGATGAAGGTGTGTATGTTGATGTCTGTAGTTATTGATGAAGGTGTGTGTGTTGATGTCTGTAGTTATTGATGAAGATGTGTGTGTTGATGTCTGTAGTTATTGATGAAGGTGTGTGTGTTGGTGTCTGTAGTTATTGATGAAGGTGTGTGTGTTGATGTCTGTAGTTATTGATGAAGGTGTGTGTGTTGGTGTCTGTAGTTATTGATGAAGGTATGTGTGTTGATGTCTGTAGTTATTGATGATGGTGTGTGTGTTGATGTCTGTAGTTATTGATGAAGGTGTGTGTGTTGGTGTCTGTAGTTATTGATGAAGGTGTGTGTGTTGATGTCTGTAGTTATTGATGAAGGTGTGTGTGTTGGTGTCTGTAGTTATTGATGAAGGTGTGTGTGTTGATGTCTGTAGTTATTGATGAAGGTGTGTGTGTTGGTGTCTGTAGTTATTGATGAAGGTGTGTGTGTTGATGTCTGTAGTTATTGATGAAGGTGTGTGTGTTGATGTCTGTAGTTATGAAGGTGTGTGTGTTGGTGTCTGTAGTTATTGATGAAGGTGTGTGTGTTGGTGTCTATAGTTAATGATGAAGGTGTGTGTGTGTTGTCTGTAGTTATTGATGAAGGTGTATGTGTTGATGTCTGTAGTTATTGATGAAGGTGTGTGTGTTGGTGTCTGTAGTTATTGATGAAGGTGTATGTGTTGATGTCTGTAGTTATGAAGGTGTGTGTGTTGGTGTCTGTAGTTATTGATGAAGGTGTATGTGTTGATGTCTGTAGTTATGAAGGTGTGTGTGTTGGTGTCTGTAGTTATTGATGAAGGTGTGTGTGTTGGTGTCTGTAGCAGTGGCGCAAAAAGTGGGTATGCGCTATATGCAGCGCATAGGGGCGCAGCACCAGGGGGGCGCCAAAGCGATGGTAAAAAAAAATTGTTGCTGCATACCATAGACAGTATAAGAAGCTGCATACCCCCAGAGAAAGTCTAATGAGGGGAGAAGTGCCACTCAATAAACTTCTGGTTGCAGTTCCACTCTTGTTCCATATGAGGGCGCTCACAGGACGAGTGCAGAATGAATGGAGGTCTATGGCGCTATACCCATCAAAATCCACTTTTCTCAGGATATCATTTGTCTAGTAATTTGAATGTTGCATTCGAAAGGGGATGCAAAGAAATTACACATTGCTTGGTGTTAGATTTTTTAGAGTCACTTATTTGTTTTAAAAAGTCTTTCAAAATGTCAATGACGTCATACACATCATACGACCAGAGATCCTGCTTTACGGCAATCCTTCAGTCACTTTGGTGCTTTCGCGCTCTGCACTTTCTTTTCTCTCGAGGCATCGACAACACAGCTGACACAGGTAAATACACATGCTAGAAGAGTTTTTGTTTTGTTTGTTTCTGGTCCCGCTTCGGATGCCACGATGCCATCAAGCGGTATCTCTGGTCGTAATCAGTCCTTCATTGACCAATCATTGTTCATTAGCAGAATGCTAGCGTGTTATGGGCAACAACAACTCAACCTGTAAGAAATCGAAAGGACATAAGTACTCGTTCATTCAACTTTCGACCTATAACCCATGTTGAACTTGCAAAACCTACAATCAAATCTGAGATTTCTCAACGGCAATCGGGTGAAAGAGACAAATTTAGCCGTCTAGCCCCATTTACCCCCTTTTCCACCAACAAGAACCGGGTGCTGGTTCAGAGCTAGAGCTATTGCCAGTTCGGAGTTGGTTCGACTGACGAGCTTACTAAGAACCGGTTTGCGTTTCCACCGGCCAGAGAGCCACAACAGAGCTATATCTTACGTCACTGCATACGTATCATGTTGCCCAGCAACGCTAGTCCGACAGCGCCAAACACAAACACACCAGACTTGTTCGAGATGCATCGGCTTCTCGCAGAACGATCAGCACATGAAATCAAAGCACTGCGAAAGCGATCAAAAAGCACAAGGAGTCGTATGATCTCCAAACACTCCCGCAGCTCTGATCGGTCCACGCTGCTCCGATGCATCTCGAATAAGGCATCAACAATAATAGACGTTGCGTTACTATGGATGCTCATGGGTTTGCGAAAATAAATCGGCATCCAAACACGGCGAATCCAACGCGTTCGTGCAGCTCGCCGTAACTTACATAGACAGATATTATAATCGAGCTGCTATTAGCTCGACTAGCTGCTATTTAAAAATGGCGGTCACAAGTTTCTCTTCAGTCTTGTTGGCCACGGTAACCCCGCCCCCAGCCTCTGACGCAAGCGGTTCTTTCTTGGCTCCGTTCTAGACCCTGCAATGATTTGGTGCTACTTAAGAACCAGTTTTACTGGTTCGGAGCTGGTGCTTTGGCGGTGGAAAAACAAAGAACCGATTTGAAACTAGGCTCTGGCTCCGAACCAGCACCAGCTCTGCCTTGGTGGAAAAGGGGTAATTGACTCCCATTCATTTTGCACTCATGGCGAGCGCCCCCAGTGGAACTCTGGTGGAACTACAACCAATAGGACTTAATAGGGCGTTGGAGTGAACAGGCTTTCCGTAGACGGGGTTTGATACCCCTCTGACACTGGGTAGTTGCGCCCCTGGTCTGTAGTTACTGATGAAGGTGTGTGTGTTGATGTCTGTAGTTATTGATGAAGGTGTGTGTGTTGATGTCTGTAGTTATTGATGAAGGTGTGTTGGTGTCTGTAGTTATTGATGAAGGTGTGTGTGTTGGTGTCTGTAGTTATTGATGAAGGTGTGTGTGTTGATGTCTGTAGTTACTGATGAAGGTGTGTGTGTGTAGTTATTGATGAAGGTGTGTGTGTTGGTGTCTGTAGTTACTGATGAAGGTGTGTGTGTTGGTGTCTGTAGTTATTGATGAAGGTGTGTGTGTTGATGTCTGTAGTTACTGATGAAGGTGTGTGTGTTGGTGATGGTGTCTGTAGTTATTGATGAAGGTGTGTGTGTTGGTGTCTGTAGTTATTGATGAAGGTGTGTGTGTTGGTGTCTGTAGTTATTGATGAAGGTGTGTGTGTTGATGTCTGTAGTTATTGATGAAGGTGTGTGTGTTGGTGTCTGTAGTTATTGATGAAGGTGTGTGTGTTGATGTCTGTAGTTACTGATGAAGGTGTGTGTGTAGTTATTGATGAAGGTGTGTGTGTTGATGTCTGTAGTTACTGATGAAGGTGTGTGTGTTGGTGTCTGTAGTTATTGATGAAGGTGTGTGTGTTGATGATGAAGGTGTGTGTGTTGATGTCTGTAGTTATTGATGAAGGTGTGTGTGTTGATGTATGTAGTTATTGATGAAGGTGTGTGTGTTGATGTCTGTAGTTATTGATGAAGGTGTGTGTGTTGATGTCTGTAGTTATTGATGAAGGTGTGTGTGTTGATGTCTGTAGTTATTGATGAAGGTGTATGTGTTGATGTCTGTAGTTATTGATGAAGGTGTGTGTGTTGATGTCTGTAGTTATTGATGAAGGTGTGTGTGTTGGTGTCTGTAGTAAATGATGAAGGTGTGTGTGTGTTGATGTCTGTAGTTATTGATGAAGGTGTGTGTGTTGATGTCTGTAGTTATTGATGAAGGTGTGTGTGTTGATGTCTGTAGTTATTGATGAAGGTGTGTGTTGGTGTCTGTAGTTATTGATGAAGGTGTGTGTGTTGGTGTCTGTAGTAAATGATGAAGGTGTGTGTGTTGATGTCTGTAGTTATTGATGAAGGTGTGTGTGTTGATGTCTGTAGTTATTGATGAAGGTGTGTGTTGATGTCTGTAGTTATTGATGAAGGTGTGTGTGTGTGTTGGTGTCTGTAGTTATTGATGAAGGTGTGTGTGTTGGTGTCTGTAGTAAATGATGAAGGTGTGTGTGTGTTGATGTCGGTAGTTATTGATGAAGGTGTGTGTATTGGTGTCTGTAGTTATTGATGAAGGTGTGTGTGTTGGTGTCTGTAGTTATTGATGAAGGTGTGTGTGTTGGTGTCTGTAGTTATTGATGAAGGTGTGTGTGTTTGTGTTTGATGAAGGTGTGTGTGTGTTGATGTCTGTAGTTATTGATGAAGGTGTGTGTGTTGGTGTCTGTAGTTATTGATGAAGGTTTGTGTGTTGGTGTCTGTAGTTATTGATGAAGGTGTGTGTGTGTTGGTGTCTGTAGTTATTGATGAAGGTGTGTGTGTTGGTGTCTGTAGTTATTGATGAAGGTGTGTGTGTTGTCTGTAGTTATTGATGAAGGTGTATGTGTTGTCTGTAGTTATTGATTAAGGTGTATGTGTTGGTGTCTGTAGTTATTGATGAAGGTGTGTGTGTTTGTGTTTGATGAAGGTGTGTGTGTTGATGTCTGTAGTTACTGATGAAGGTGTGTGTGTGTGTTGATGTCTGTAGATATTGATGAAGGTGTGTGTGTTGGTGTCTGTAGTTATTGATGAAGGTTTGTGTGTTGGTGTCTGTAGTTACTGATGAAGGTGTGTGTGTGTGTTGGTGTCTGTAGTTATTGATGAAGGTGTGTGTGTTGGTGTCTGTAGTTATTGATGAAGGTGTGTGTGTTGGTGTCTGTAGTTATTGATGAAGGTGTGTGTGTTGGTGTCTGTAGTTATTGATGAAGGTTTGTGTGTTGGTGTCTGTAGTTATTGATGAAGGTGTGTGTGTTGATGTCTGTAGTTATTGATGAAGGTGTGTGTGTTGGTGTCTGTAGTTATTGATGAAGGTGTGTGTGTTGGTGTCTGTAGTAAATGATGAAGGTGTGTGTGTTGGTGTCTGTAGTTATTGATGAAGGTTTGTGTGTTGATGTCTGTAGTTATTGATGAAGGTGTGTGTGTTGGTGTCTGTAGTTATTGATGAAGGTGTGTGTGTTGGTGTCTGTAGTTATTGATGAAGGTGTGTGTGTTGATGTCTGTAGTTATTGATGAAGGTGTGTGTGTTGGTGTCTGTAGTTATTGATGAAGGTGTGTGTTGGTGTCTGTAGTTATTGATGAAGGTGTGTGTGTTGGTGTCTGTAGTAAATGATGAAGGTGTGTGTGTTGATGTCTGTAGTTATTGATGAAGGTGTGTGTGTTGATGTCTGTAGTTATTGATGAAGGTGTGTGTTGATGTCTGTAGTTATTGATGAAGGTGTGTGTGTGTGTTGGTGTCTGTAGTTATTGATGAAGGTGTGTGTGTTGGTGTCTGTAGTAAATGATGAAGGTGTGTGTGTGTTGATGTCTGTAGTTATTGATGAAGGTGTGTGTGTTGGTGTCTGTAGTTATTGATGAAGGTGTGTGTGTTGGTGTCTGTAGTTATTGATGAAGGTGTGTGTGTGTTGGTGTCTGTAGTTATTGATGAAGGTGTGTGTGTTGGTGTCTGTAGTTATTGATGAAGGTGTGTGTGTTGTCTGTAGTTATTGATGAAGGTGTGTGTGTTGTCTGTAGTTATTGATGAAGGTGTATGTGTTGGTGTCTGTAGTTATTGATGAAGGTGTGTGTGTTTGTGTTTGATGAAGGTGTGTGTGTTGATGTCTGTAGTTACTGATGAAGGTGTGTGTGTGTGTTGATGTCTGTAGATATTGATGAAGGTGTGTGTGTTGGTGTCTGTAGTTATTGATGAAGGTGTGTGTGTTGATGTCTGTAGTTATTGATGAAGGTGTGTGTGTTGATGTCTGTAGTTATTGATGAAGGTGTGTGTGTTGATGTTGATGTCTGTAGTTATTGATGAAGGAGTGTGTGTAGTTATTGATGAAGGTGTGTGTGTTGATGTCTGTAGTTATTGATGAAGGTGTGTGTGTTGATTATGAGGGTGTGTGTGTTGGTGTGTGTAGGTTTGGGGGAAGTGTGTGTGTTGATGTCTGTAGTTATTGATGAAGGTGTGTGTGTTGGTGTCTGTAGTTATTGATGAAGGTGTGTGTGTTTGTGTTTGATGAAGGTGTGTGTGTGTGTTGATGTCTGTAGTTATTGATGAAGGTGTGTGTGTTGGTGTCTGTAGTTATTGATGAAGGTTTGTGTGTTGGTGTCTGTAGTTATTGATGAAGGTGTGTGTGTGTTGGTGTCTGTAGTTATTGATGAAGGTGTGTGTGTTGGTGTCTGTAGTTATTGATGAAGGTGTGTGTGTTGTCTGTAGTTATTGATGAAGGTGTATGTGTTGTCTGTAGTTATTGATTAAGGTGTATGTGTTGGTGTCTGTAGTTATTGATGAAGGTGTGTGTGTTTGTGTTTGATGAAGGTGTGTGTGTTGATGTCTGTAGTTACTGATGAAGGTGTGTGTGTGTGTTGATGTCTGTAGATATTGATGAAGGTGTGTGTGTTGGTGTCTGTAGTTATTGATGAAGGTTTGTGTGTTGGTGTCTGTAGTTACTGATGAAGGTGTGTGTGTGTGTGTGTTGGTGTCTGTAGTTATTGATGAAGGTGTGTGTGTTGGTGTCTGTAGTTATTGATGAAGGTGTGTGTGTTGGTGTCTGTAGTTATTGATGAAGGTGTGTGTGTTGGTGTCTGTAGTTATTGATGAAGGTTTGTGTGTTGGTGTCTGTAGTTATTGATGAAGGTGTGTGTGTTGATGTCTGTAGTTATTGATGAAGGTGTGTGTGTTGGTGTCTGTAGTTATTGATGAAGGTGTGTGTGTTGGTGTCTGTAGTAAATGATGAAGGTGTGTGTGTTGGTGTCTGTAGTTATTGATGAAGGTTTGTGTGTTGATGTCTGTAGTTATTGATGAAGGTGTGTGTGTGTGTTGGTGTCTGTAGTTATTGATGAAGGTGTGTGTGTTGGTGTCTGTAGTAAATGATGAAGGTGTGTGTGTGTTGATGTCTGTAGTTATTGATGAAGGTGTGTGTGTTGGTGTCTGTAGTTATTGATGAAGGTGTGTGTGTTGGTGTCTGTAGTAAATGATGAAGGTGTGTGTGTTGGTGTCTGTAGTTATTGATGAAGGTTTGTGTGTTGATGTCTGTAGTTATTGATGAAGGTGTGTGTGTGTGTTGGTGTCTGTAGTTATTGATGAAGGTGTGTGTGTTGGTGTCTGTAGTAAATGATGAAGGTGTGTGTGTGTTGTCTGTAGTTATTGATGAAGGTGTGTGTGTTGGTGTCTGTAGTTATTGATGAAGGTGTGTGTGTTGGTGTCTGTAGTTATTGATGAAGGTGTGTGTGTGTTGGTGTCTGTAGTTATTGATGAAGGTGTGTGTGTTGGTGTCTGTAGTTATTGATGAAGGTGTGTGTGTTGTCTGTAGTTATTGATGAAGGTGTGTGTGTTGTCTGTAGTTATTGATGAAGGTGTATGTGTTGGTGTCTGTAGTTATTGATGAAGGTGTGTGTGTTTGTGTTTGATGAAGGTGTGTGTGTTGATGTCTGTAGTTACTGATGAAGGTGTGTGTGTGTGTTGATGTCTGTAGATATTGATGAAGGTGTGTGTGTTGGTGTCTGTAGTTATTGATGAAGGTGTGTGTGTTGATGTCTGTAGTTATTGATGAAGGTGTGTGTGTTGATGTCTGTAGTTATTGATGAAGGTGTGTGTGTTGATGTTGATGTCTGTAGTTATTGATGAAGGAGTGTGTGTAGTTATTGATGAAGGTGTGTGTGTTGATGTCTGTAGTTATTGATGAAGGTGTGTGTGTTGATTATGAGGGGTGTGTGTGTTGGTGTGTGTAGGTTTGGGGGAAGTGTGTGTGTTGATGTCTGTAGTTATTGATGAAGGTGTGTGTGTTGATGTCTGTAGTTATTGATGAAGGTGTGTGTGTTGGTGTCTGTAGGTTTGGGGGAAGTGAATGTGTTGTGTTGATGTTATTGATGAAGGTGTGTGTGTGTTGGTGTGTGTAGGTTTGGGGGAAGTGTGTGTGTTGATGTTATTGATGAGGGTGTGTGTGTGTGTTGGTGTGTGTAGGTTTGGGGGAAGTGTGTGTGTTGTGTTGATGTTATTGATGAGGGTGTGTGTGTGTTGGTGTGTGTAGGTTTGGGGGAAGTGTGTGTGTTGATGTTATTGATGAGGGTGTGTGTGTGTTGGTGTGTGTAGGTTTGGGCGAAGTGTGTGTGTTGATGTTATTGATGAGGGTGTGTGTGTTGGTGTGTGTAGGTTTGGGGGAAGTGTGGGGTCGAGCCAGATCTGCAGATAACACTGCGCAAGAGCTCGGATCGCATTTACTCCAGGTAATAATCAGCAAGATGCTCCAGGTAATATTACGACTTTTTTTATTATTATCATCGGCTTTAATAATTGAGAAATATTGCAGGAAATGTTTTACATGTAAATAATAACAACAGTTACACTTTTTTAAGGTATCATTGTTACATTGTAACTATATGAGTAATATTAATCAACTACATGTACTTACTATAGGGTTAGGGTTTGGTTGAGGGTTAGTTGCATGTAATTATGCATGATTTACTGTTATTACTATGGTAAGTACATGTAACATACAGTATGTAACAAGGACACTGTAAAACACGCATGCCTGGTTCTCAGTGTCTAACGAAGCTTCTTCGCAGATTGTTGTGTGTTTCTGTCATGACCTGTCTGATGTTCTTGATCTGCAGACGTTAGACGGGTTTATATTTGTAGTTGCTGCTGACGGAAAGATCATGTATATTTCTGAGACGGCGTCGGTTCATCTGGGACTCTCACAGGTGAAGAACACACTAACATCTGATGGCTGCCATGCTTCATATATGTGTGTGTGTGTGTGTGTGTGTGTGTGTGTGTGTGTGTGTGTGTGTGTGTGTGTGTGTGTGTGTGTGACCCTGGATCACGTCACCAGTCTCGAGTCACACGGGTATATCTGTGGCAATAGCCAAGTATACATTATATGGGTCAAAATTATAGATTTTTCTTTTATGCCAAAAATCATTAGGATATTAAGAAAAGATCATGTTCCATGAAGATATTTGGTAAATTTCCTACCGTAAATATATAAAACATTTAGTTTTGTGAGTGAATGCAGCACAACCGCCAACATAAATGAACAACTTTAATGGAGATTTTCTCAATGTTTTGATTGTTTTACACCCTCAGATTCCAGATTTTCAATAGTTGTATCTCGACCAAATATTGTCATATCCTAACAAACCATACATCAATGGAAAGATTATTTATTCAGCTTTCAGATGATGTATTAATCTCAATTGAAAAAAATGTACCCTTGTGACTGGTTTTGTGGTCCAGGGTCATATATATATAGCACTGGAGGATTATGTGTTTGTTCGGAGCTGTGGCACCATGGACGCTTGTTTCCGCCACAATAAAATAATTGTAAAAGATAATTGCGAATTTTTATCTCACAATTGCTCCAGTAGAATTACAGAAGTCCTTTCACACAGGTAGAGTTGACGGGAAACAGTATTTATGAATATGTTCATCCGGCCGATCATGACGAGATGGCGGCGGTCCTGACGCCACAACCGTCGTATCACACACACTTCGCCCAAGGTAAGAGATCACACTCGGTTTGCACATTCACTCTATCTAGAACAACAGAGTAATTCCCACACATTTCTAATTGGTCGATGTCTTGTTATGGAGGCGGGCATATGCAAATGAATTAGCCCATGTCCCTCGTGTTTTTGAGCTTGATTAAATACTGCTGTGTTTATAATGAAGAGGATGTTTTAAGCTCTGAAACTTGCAGAATCTTTTAATGGTATAAACACTTATTATATGTCAAAAGATCACGGAAAATTTTATTTCTCATGTCATGACTCCTTTTATACTGTTATAAGACCGTTCTATATATGTTATTTAAACATTGTTTTATCTTAAAGTCCTCCTGTCGTCAATCATTTTATTCCTTTATTTTAACATTTAGTGAAGGTTTATGGGAGCGTTTCCTGATAACCCGAACCCTTATCCGGAAAACCAAAACCCAGTCAATAAATATGAATTTCCTCATTTTAGAGTACGAAGTTGAGCGATCGTTCTTCTTGAGGATGAAATGTGTTTTGGCCAAACGCAACGCCGGGCTCACGAGTGGAGGATATAAGGTACAGTTTTAGTAATATTTTGAGTTAGGTTTTAGTTAGACGCTGCATTATGTAACACTAATGGACACTAACAGAGTTGACCTTTGACCCTCAGGTGATCCACTGCAGTGGGTATCTGAAGATCCGGCCGTTCGGTCTGGACTCGTCTCTGTTCGACGGCTGTTATCAGAACGTGGGTCTGGTGGCGGTCGGACACACTTTACCGCCCAGCGCCGTCACCGAGATCAAGCTTCACAGCAACATGTTCATGTTTCGGGCCAGTCTGGATATGAAGCTCATCTTCCTGGACTCGAGGTAATATACAGGACACACACCGTTACACCGGTAAAAATCAGTGTTTCTGTCTTGTTTTCCAGTGCAAATATCAAAACATTCTCAAATCAAAATGAATTTACTTTTTCTGGAATGTTTCATTTGGATGTGCGTTTTTAAATGTAACGTTTTTTAAATGTAATTTAAAAAAACAACAACAACGTTTTTTAAATGTAACGGTTTTTAAATGTAACGTTTTTCAAATGTAACGTTTTTTTGAATGTTTCTACTTGTTTCAGAACGTTCAGATTCAAAAGTAACGTTCCATAATGTTTGAAGAATGATACAATGTTACTGTTCCCTAAACGTTCAAGAAAAAAAATTCTTGCGATATATTTTTGTTAGCTTGTAAAGTTTTGTTTTCTGAAAAATGCATCAAAATGAAGTGAGTTTGTGTTTCAAACAAGAGCAAATATCTGTAAATGGAGTCTGTAAAAAAAATAATCCTGTTTTCTCTGTGAATTAAGTTTATATTTCTGACTCCATTGTCAGATATTAGTTCTTGTTTTAAACACAAACTCACTTCATTTTGATGCATTTTCACATCTTAATATCTTCAGTCATTGTTCTTCTCCAGTAACTCTATCTTGATTTAAGAATGTCCAGATATTAGTGCTGGAAAACGAGACAGAAACTCTGAGGAAGAACGTGATTGGTTTCACGGTCAGCGCTGATTCTTGTTGTTCTGTGTCTACAAGGGTTTCAGAGCTGACAGGATATGAACCACAGGACCTGATTGAGAAGACCCTGTATCATCACGTGCACAGCTGTGACAGTTTTCACCTGCGCTGCGCTCATCACCTCCGTGAGTCTTCATAATACAGTAAAACATACTGTAAACGTACTGTTATTCACTTCTAATAAACTACTGTTATTCATATATATATATTGTATATATACATCGCGTCGCAGGATTATTATGTTTGTTCGGAGCATTTGACTGTGGCACTATAGAAGATTGTTTCCGCCACAGAATTAAACATTTGAAAAGATAATTGCGACATTTTATCTCACAATTACAAGTTTACATCTCGCAATTCTGACTTTAATTCATAAGTTTAATGTTTCATACATGTAATCTGTCTGTGTGTGTGTGTGTGTGTGTGTGTGTGTGCAGTGCTTGTGAAAGGACAGGTCACCACTAAGTATTACCGCTTCTTGTCGAAACACGGCGGATGGGTTTGGGTTCAGAGTTACGCCACAATCGTCCACAACAGTCGCTCGTCTCGACCGCACTGCATCGTCAGCGTCAATTACGTCCTCACGTGAGTCCCACGTTCACAACACACACTCCTCACACACACTCCTCACACACACACTCCTCACACACACTCCTCACACACACACACCAGTGTCCGGGAATCAAACACCTGCGGAAAAAGTGGAAAAGCGACAGTATTTCAGGAGATTTCAATCATTTACTCCATTTGTGGAGATGCATTTAAATTCAAATTTGAATATGCATATATGCAAATGAGATTTGAGAGCTGCAGATTTTTAGTTCATATAAAAGAGCTGAAGTTTTGGCATGAAATGGACGTGTTATGATGTCATGATGAACTCTTATTTTAAGTGCGGGGTCAAACTGAGGTTGTCTGAAACTCACAGTTCAATATCAACATCAGAAATGATGAAAAACCTGCTTCTCATTATACAAACGTACATGTTCCTGATAAGAGCCGAATAAAGGCTGTTTACTGTCTGTCCCAGTCCGCTCAGGGGTTCAGATAGAGGACACAGGGTCAAAGGTCACCAACACAAAACCACAGGTGTGAAATCAACGAGAGACATTTCACAAGTGTTCAGGGGTCAGGGGTCACGACTGCCACAGTTAGTGACATCATCATAATAACATGAGGGCTTACACTTTATAACACTGTTCCTTTATTAATGAATAACTACAGGAACACAAGAGTAACGCACTAATAACACTCCAGTAACTACATTAACTAACAACAAACTCTGATTAATGAATTAGTGAGTAATAGCGCTCAGTTAAATGTGGTCGTTTACTATTAGATAATCAATAACTACTATTTTATTCACTATATACTACTATATACAGGTTCATAATTAATAATGTATAATATAAGGTAACGGAAACCCATTAGTAATGACTAAAGTGTTAATACATTTTTCTAAAGGAACTACTAATTATAAAAAAAATTTTTTTAAAAATTTAATAAATTTTTTTTATTTTTATTATAAATTATAAAAAAATAAAAAATGTGATAAATTAATATAAATAATAATAATGTATTTTATAAGGTAGGTAATGGGAACACACTAGTAATGACTCAAGTGTCACCAAATGTGTCCGATGGAAGGAATTACTATTTAAAATTTTACAATAATCTCTAAAGCGCACAATAACTTCAGTCAATATTAGGGAGTTATCATGCTTTTCTCGTTAGATACTGATCCAAATAATGAGTAGTTCATTTAGAAGGATGTAGTTACACTTGAGTCGTTACTAGCGGGTTATGTTACCTTATATTATACATTATGAATTATTCATGTTAATTATGAACCTGTATATAGTAGTTCTCTGGGAGGTATGAAAAATATTAGTTCTTGATTATCTAATAGTGAACTTCCTCATTTAACTGAGCGCTATTACTCACTAATTCATTAATCAGAGTTTGTTGTTAGTTAATGTAGTTACTGGAGTGTTATTAGTGCGTTACTCATGTGTTCCTGTAGTTACTCATTAATGAAGGAACAGTGTTATAAAGTGTTAACACATGAGTGTGTGTGTGTGTGTGTGTGTGTGTGTGTGTGTGTGTGTGTGTGTGTGTGTTTAGGGACACTGAATATAAAGGCCTGCTGCTCTCGCTGGACCAGTTGAATCCCAGTAAACCGGCGTTCCCGTACACAAACCATCACGAGCGCGAGGACAAACCTCCGGTGTCCAACAGGAGCAAGATCTCGGTTTCTCCTTACTCACAGGTGTCACACACACTCTCACACACACTCTCACACACTCTCACACACACTCACAGACACTCACACACACTCACACACACTCTCACACACTCACACACACACACTCTCACACACACTCACAGACACTCACACACACTCACACACACTCTCACACACTCACACACACACACTCTCACACACACTCTCACACACACTCACACACTCACAGACACTCACACACACTCTCACACACACTCTCACACACTCACACACACACACACTCTAACACACTCTCACACACTCTCACACACTCTCACACACTCACACACTCTCACACACACTCACACACTCACACACACTCTCACACACACTCACACACTCACACACTCTCACACACTCACACACACTCTCACACACACTCACACACTCACACACACTCACACACTCTCACACACTCACACACACTCTAACACACTCTCACACACACTCACACACTCACACACTCACACACACTCTAACACACTCTCACACACACTCACACACTCACACACTCTCACACACTCACACACACTCTCACACACACTCACACACTCTCACACACTCACACACACTCTCACACACACTCACACTCACACACTCACACACTCTCACACACTCTCACACACTCTCACACACACTCACAGACACTCACACACACTCTCACACACTCACACACACACTCTCACACACACTCACAGACACTCACACACACTCACACACACTCACACACACACACTCTCACACACACTCTCACACACACTCACACACTCACAGACACTCACACACACTCTCACACACACTCTCACACTCTCACACACACACACACACACACACACTCTCACACACACTCACACACTCACACACACTCTCACACACTCACACACTCTCACACACACTCACACACACTCACACACACTCTCACACACACTCACACACTCACACACTCTCACACACTCACACACACTCTCACACACACACTCACACACTCACACACACTCTAACACACTCTAACACACTCTCACACTCTCACACACTCACACACACTCACACACTCTCACACACACTCTTACACACACTCTCACACACACTCTTACACACTCACACACACTCTCACACACACACTCACACACTCTTACACACTCACACACTCTCACACACACTCACACACACTCACACACACTCTTACCCACTCACACACACTCACACACACTCACACACACTCTTACACACTCACACACTCACACACTCTCACACACTCACACACACTCACACACTCTCACACACACTCTTACACACACTCTCACACACACTCTTACACACTCACACACACTCTCACACACACTCACACACTCTTACACACTCACACACTCTCACACACACTCACACACACTCACACACACTCTTACCCACTCACACACACTCACACACACTCACACACACTCTTACACACTCTTACACACTCTTACACACTCTCACACACTGAATAATGTTTGGTTTGACATGGGAGCGCATGTACAGTCAGACCAAAACTTATTCAGACACCATATTATAATTTTAGATTTTTTTTTTTACTGTTGTGTGTTCAGCAGTTCTCGGGTTTCCCGGCGGATCGCTCGGACTCGGATCACGACAGCCAATGGGACGGCAGCCCTCAGACTGACTCCGCCTCCCCGCAGCGAGCGGATCCGGGCGACCCGTCAGAACCGGCGGGAGTTCCGCTGTGTTACGGCCTCTCTCAGGCTGACGTGATGCACATGGCCTCACACACCACACACACACACACACACACACACACGCCGGTGTGTGATCAGGGCGGGCGTTACGGGAGAGAGGGATGGTGGGACGCCTCCCGAGACGGAAGAGTGTTTCATCATGCTCACGGTCAGTCGTGTAAAACATGTGTCACATGATCCTCCAGAGATCTCTCTGATTCTGATTTGTTGATTTGCAACTTTTCTGATAAAAAAAAAAAAACATGATAGTTTTTAGGATTCCTTAATATTGAGAAAGTTCAAATAAATTTTTTTATTTAATGTGTCCTTGCTGGGAATCATAATCTTTCATCAAAACAACTTTTACTTGATGTCATGGCCACGTGATAATTGGGGTAAATTGGGACACTTTAGGCATTATTCCCTATAAAGTGATTGATATTGATATTTATATTTAAACTACGGCTGGGCAACGATTAATCGCATCCAAAATAAAAGTTTGTGTTTACATAATATATGTAATATATATATACATGCACATGTGTGTGTATTTATATATATAAAATAACTCTACACAGTACACACACATATATTATGTAAACACAAACTTTTGTCGTCAGAAAATCACAAAATCGTGATTAATCGTTGCACAGCTTTAATATAAACACGTTTTTTTAAATGACCATTTATTCACAACTTTAATTGTAAACAATTACTTAATGCACTCTCTCTCTCTCTCGATCTCTCTCTCTCTCTAAACACAAAACTTCAGAATCATTCACCAGTGAGTTTCAGCACGCAGATATTCACACACACACACGAGAAGCGAGACGAGTGTAAATGAAGGAAGAAGGAGGGACTGTTCTGCTTATTTCAGAACGGATCTGCTGAATCATAAATCAATGGAAAAATGAAGGAAAATCCCGTTTCTGACTCTGATCTCCCGTTACTGTTTACAGCAGAAACACTCGCAGCTCAAATCTCAAGAAAAGGGAACATTTCATTTTGCATGTAGAAAATTAAGTCTATGGATCCCATATCTGCTAGATTAGAAAAAAAAATCTTGCTTTGGAATATTATAATTATGACATAAATCTAAATTAAGACATACTTAGTCAAAATTGTGAGATACTAAATCAATTATGAGATTAAAAAGTTACAATTATGAGAATAAAATTCAAAACTATGACAAAGTCGAAATAATTTTTTCGTCAGTTATGATGTAAAATGTCAAAATTATGAAATTTACATACTAAATCATAATTATAACAAAAAGTAAATTATGAGATAAAAAATGTAAAGTATGACAAAAAAAATTTAATTATGAGATTGACATACTACATAATTATGACATACTAAATCATAATTATGAGATTAAAAATAGTCAAAATTATGGGATGCTAAGTCATCATTATGACATAAAAAGTAGAAATTGAGATAAAGTTGAAATTATGAAATACTTAGTAATTATGAGATACTAAGTCAATTTTGAGATTAAATTATGAGGATCAAATTCAAAACTCTGACCAAAAGTCGAAATTTTGACAGTCACAATTTTGACTTATGTCAGTTATGACATAAATGTCAAAATTATTAGACCATCAAAATTATGAGATACTAAATCAGAATTATAAGATTTAAAAAATGTCCACTATGAGAAAGTCGAAATTATGACACTAAATCATAATTATGAGTTTTTTTTTAAGTATGACAAAAAAATCTAAATTATGACACTGAGATTTGAAATTGACACATTAAGTCACAATTATGAGATACAAAGTACATTTTGATATGAATTTTTTTTATTATGAGATAAAAAGTCAAGTGTCATAATTTTTAATCATAATTATTATTTCCAAAAGCATGATTTTTTGGGGGGAAATGGGCTTCCACAGACGTTTTAAAATCTTTCATTTTCATGTCACTTCAGAACATTTCCCCCCGTAATCCTGATGCCTTTGATGCGAGATCTTTCAGATGTTGCCGTATTTGGCTAACGAGTAACGAGAATCTAAAGAGAATCCGACTTACACCGAGTCGTGTGTGTGTTTCCGTCGACAGCTCACTGGGACGAGGAGCGCACGCTCAGCTCTCCGGGAGCGTCGTCGGGTGATTCCGGAGACAGTTGCCATGACAACGGCCCGTCGGAGAGGATGGAGACGCTGATCAGAGCCAAACAAGAGATGATTAAAGTGGAGGACGTTCAGATGAGAGATTATCCCTCTTCCGTGCTGTTCTCCTCCATGGTGTGCCGAGGGGCCCCGGGGCCCCGGATCATCCTGAGCCCCGATCGCCACCAGGACGGGACGAGTCCTTACGACGTGAACTCACACATGCACTTTCAGACGAGCGCCACACACACACACACACACAACGGCACATCCGTCATCAT
>CM038629.1:46008182-46070682 GCA_021554675.1 Leuciscus idus | reverse complement strand
GATGTTGAAAAGACGTCCACAAACGACCACATTTAGACTATAAACAACCCTTACACGGAGGTCCCACGGACGTCAACAGTAGATGTGCGGTAGACGTCGAAAAAAGACGTCGCCAGGCGTTACAAAACCCCTTCAGTGGACCGAAACTGGACGTAAAAAAAAACATAGAAAAGATGTCACTCCGAGGTCACATGGCGCAGTGGATGGTAGTGTGTGTGAAGTGTTTGGTTACTGGGAACATGATCTCAGAAGTGCTGAGCAGAGAACACATGCTCTGGCTCCCTCTGCTGGTATAACACACACTTACACAGCTTCATCTAAACGCCCAATAGATGTAAACAGTAACATTGTATCATTCTTCACACATTATGGAACGTTACTTTTGAATCTGAACGTTCTGAAACAACCAGAAACATTTAAAAAACGTTACATTTAAAAACAAACATCCAACTGAAACATTCCAGAAGAAACATTCCATGAATGATGTTTCTGGACCAGATCACTTTGACTGAACATTATATTAATGACTGGAAGAACGTTTGATCACAACTTTCATGAGTTTTTCCTTTACGGAGAGTTTGTTCATCAGTTGAACAGATTTGGTGTGTTTGACGGACAGTAGAATCACATCCTCTTCTTCGTTCCCGTCTGAGATGAAATAAGGCTCTTCCCTGAGATCTGTTTCCCGAACGGGACGTCCTGAAGAGTTGTGTGTGTGTGTGTGTGTGAGAGAGAGAGAGAGGAGTCTGTGTGTGTGTGTGTGAGGAGTCAGTGTGTGTGTGTGTGTGTGTGTGTGTGAGAGAGAGAGGAGTCAGTGTGTGTGTGTGTGTGTGTGTGTGTGTGAGAGAGAGGAGTCAGTGTGTGTGTGTGTGTGTGTGTGTGTGTGTGTGTGTGAGAGAGAGGAGTCAGTGTGTGTGTGTGTGTGTGTGTGTGTGTGTGTGTGTGTGTGTGTGTGTGTGTGTGTGTGTGTGTGTGTGTGTGTGTGTGTGAGGAGTCAGTGTGTGGGTGTGTGTGCGTGTGTGTGTGTTCATTGAAAAACATCCAGATTTTTTTAATGCTCTTTATTTAATGATATTAATAAAGCAAAAGGCAAACAGAAAGCTGTGTGTGTGTGTAATCTGCAGACATCCACACATTAATTCACTTTTCAACATTGGTTAGATAAAAATTTAAGAAGCAAAGCTTAAGAGTGACATCATTCAGAACCTCACTTCTGTCGGTCAGAAGACTTTCAACATCAGGAATAAAGCTTGTGTGTTCCAGAGCTTAACCACTGCAGTCTGGCTGATTATTATCTGGTTTAGCATCATTTTCATTTCCCTTAAAATGAACAGGTTTACATTCGTTCTCGACTTTTTCACAGGCAAGAATAACATGTTGATTCATTTGGTTGACCTCCGTGACCTTCTTGTTAGCAGTATCGACTTTAACAGTGAAGAAGTTGATACGCTCGTTGCTGATGCAGAGGTTTTTGGTGTTAGGATATATCTTTCCCCCTGTTGAACACACACCTAACACTTTATCATATTCTGATTTGGGAAAGAAGGACTGAGTCTTCCTGTTCCAGGTTTTCTTGTTGTCAATGAACGTCTGCCAATCACTGATTTCCACACCCTTGGGGATCTTGTCGTTTAGGTGATTTTTAAGGAAGGCCTCATATTGATCTGGATTCCAGTAATCATTCACACAGCGCTGCTGACTCTGAGCCGTCTGACCCTTCTTACTCAGAGCCGGCTGGAGAGTGAGAGTCAGGAGGATCACGAATAACAGCATTTTCATGATCTGGGGATATTTTTGTAAGATAGAAATGTCAGATTGCAGATTCACTGTTGTCACGAACCATAAAATCCTAGAAAAGTAAATTTTTACTTGTTTAATTGCAATACAAAGAAACACGTTACCATAAGGTTTCACTAGTTAACATTAATGTATAAACTAACATGAGCATTTGTTACTGTATTTGTTCATCTTTGTTAACGTTAAGAGCATCCGTTCATTGTGTGTTCGTGTTAGTTCACAGTGCATTAACTAATGTTAACAACTTTTGATTTTAATAATGTATTAGTAAATGCCGAAATAAAAGTAAATGAATTAGTTCACCCAAAAATGAAAGGTCATTAATTACTCGCCCTCGTGTCGTACCAAACCTGTGAGACATTCGTTCATATTCAGAACACAAATCAAGATCTTTTTAATGAAACCGAGAGCTTTCTGTAAATTATGTTTTTCTCACACAAACACTCGCGTCGCTTCATAATAGGGATGCACCGAAATGAAAATTCTTGGCCGAAACCGAAAAACCGAAAAAGAGGAAACTAAGGCCGAAAACCGAAAAACCGAAATAAATTATGCCAATTATTAGTACCATTGCATTTATGGCTATGACTGTGTACTAACTTTACTATAATCAAGGCATTGCATAAATTAATATTAAAGTTTCAAATAATAAATCAATTAACATTTTATGCAAATATTTATTTAGCACATTGCAAAGTATAAAATTAAATGTTTAACTTGACCCCACTCATGTGTACATTAAATAATAATGTAAAAGCCTATACTGGCCTGCAGAAAGGTTTAAAAATGAAATGTTCTCTCATAAAAACAAAGTGCATTTAGGTCAATACTGCCATAGCCCATACTAATATCTGCAGCTATATGCTCATGGACGTGAGTTGCAAAAACCATAAACAGCTAAGGTAAACACACACACCTCTGATAAATGACGGCTGCTCTGCACACACACGCAAGGTCTCTCGCTCCCTCTCTCTGCCGCGCGCGCGCTACGTATGCGTGCTCATGCTCGCTCGCGATTCCGGGAGATTTAAACTAATTTGCGGGCATCAGGGAGCCGCTATCAATACGCGGGAGACTCCCGGAACTTCCGGAAGACTTGGGACGTCTGTGTTTTAAAAATCGCTGTCCGTGGGTCACTCTCAGATTGAAATACGTCCACACCGTAGATATGTTGCTTCAGACAAGCACGTGCAGGTCGCGGTATCTGCTGTTTGCGTCATCACAACATTTCGGCCGTATTGTTTCGGTGATAAAAGTCTTTCGGCCGAAAACCGAAAATGCACTTTTGGGCCATTTTCGGCCGAAAATTTTCGGTGGCCGAATATTCGGTGCATCCCTACTTCATAAGATTAAAGTTAAACCACTGGAGTCACATTGAGAACTTTAATGATGTCTTTCTTATCGTTCTGGACCTTGAATGTGTGAATTGCTTCTGATGGAGGGACAGAAAGCTCTCGCATTTCATTAAAAAATATTAATTTGTGTTCTGAAGATGAACGAAGGTCTGATATTAATGTGGAACGACAGTAATAATGATAATTTTTGGGTGAACTAACCCTTTAACATTAAGATTAATAAATGCTGGAGAAGTATTGTTCATTCAAAAATAAATGTATATAAAAATACACAATAGACAAAAAAGACAACAGACAATACAAGTACAGATATATAATAATATGAGGGAATGTGAATACATTCCCATAACTTCTTACAATCATAGCTTGCCCTTACCTGCAGGTTAAAGATGCTAGAAGATGTCTCAGGGTCCTCGGCGGTGTCTGATCCAGTTTCACTGGGCGTTCGCTTAGTATTAATATCTAAACTACAAAGTAAAGATACTTCTAGACAAAAATTATTTTGAGGCTTTTTTTAATACGTTTTTCGAATCACCAAAAAATGTTTTAGTTTTACTTTAAAAAGTTTCAGAATAATACAAAGACAAGAAATGTGTATACTGTAGGTCTTCACCTGAACTGTGGCCCCGGGCGACAGGAAACAAACCTTTTATATGGTTTAATTGGGGCCGTCTTACTTATAAGACGAGCTGTAGTTATAATGCAACAATACCTTACAAGGTAAAATAACTGGCCGGGAACTTTTCACAGTTAAAGCTATTTTGCAAAAAGCACATATCTCATCTTTTACCAACTACGCTAGAGAGCTTAATATACATTTAACAATTCTTTCACCTGCAGTTGTTAAAACCACATCCTTCCTCTCGCCTGAGTGGCTTCTTTCTTTCTTCTTAAACTATGATAAAGGTCAGAGAAGAAAAGAAGAAGCGTAATTTAAGAAGTGTTGTGGGATTTAAAAAATAATAATAACAAATATTAATATTTCACCAGTTAATCAATCAATCAAACTTTATTTATAAAGCACTTTAAAACGACCGAAGTAGACCAAAGTGCTGTACACAAGAATACAAATATACAAAACAACACAACTCATGCAGCATAAAATACAAAGTGAAATAAATTAAAACAAAACGTATAAAACAAACCATAAACTGCAAAACCATAAAAAGCAAAATGTCAACTCCTGGTGTTAAAGGCCAAAGAAAATAGATGAGTTTTTAAAAGAGATTTAAAATGAGTGATTGAAGTGGCCTGTTTTACCGGCTGAGGGTCATTCCACTATTTTGGAGCTGCCACTGTAAAAGCGCGGTCCCCTCTGAGTTTACGTTTTGTTTTGGGCACATGTAGGAGCAGTTTATCAGCTGACCTAAGAGAACGAGTGGGTGTGTGGAGATGTAATAACTCAGAGATATAAGTTTAAGTACTTTAAGTACACCGACGCTAAGACGGGTGTAATGTGTTCATATTTACGTACTCCTGTTAAGAGACGTGCTGCTGCGTTTTGCACCATTTGAAGACGAGCTAAAGAAGACCCACTAACCCCCACAAATAGTGCATTACAGTAATCCAGCCGGCTAGTAAAAAAGGCATGGATTACTGTCTCAGATTGTCGTCTTTCTAAAAAAGGCTTTACTTTGGCCAATTTCCTCAGCTGGAAGAAGCCTGTTTTAACTACTGCTCTAATCTGGCTGTTGAAGTTATGATCAGCATCGATTTGAACCCCTAGGTTAGTGATAACTGGTTTATTATATTGGGCCAAAGCACCCAACTCAACGGAACGAGTCCCATTAGTACCACCAAAAATCATCACTTCCGTTTTATTAGTATTAAAACTTAAAAAATGAATAGCCATCCAGGCTTTAACATCATCAAGACACTCTATTAGCGAACTGACAGTGTCATTCTTTTTAATCGCCATGTACATCTGATTATCATCAGCGTAACAGTGAAAAGATATGCCATGCTTCCTAATTACTGAGCCCAGCAGTAGCAAATACAGTGAAAAGAGAAGAGGACCCAGAATTGAGCCCTGGGGGACCCCACAAGAGAGAGGTGCAGAAGAGGACTCAAGAGTTCCCACAGTTGACGCAGAGAGTCCGACCTTCCAGGTATGACCTAAACCATTCAAGCGCTATGCCTTTTATGCCCACCCAGTTAAGCCCAATAAGATATTCATATTAAAAGGTATATCACCTGTTTTATCAGACTGTTATTAGGCCTACTTTTAGATTCATATACTTATGTTATAGGCCTGTAACTGAGAAGGATAAGAGAGTTCAGGGTTTTCCTCTTTAATATCTTTGAAAACATAAGTCTGAGTGAATCATTTTTACATTCCTTAGTGTCACGAACCCTGAGTTTTAGCCGTTCACACAAAGCTGTGGCAAAGTGGGATTGTAGAGGGAGACAACAACCAGTAAAACACAGACCTGCAACACACTCATTATACAGACATGAATATTAAAATATGACCACGGTTAATAATATAAATATGACCACAGAAAAAACAGAGTTGATGTCACCTTGATGCATTTTCACACACACACACACACACACACACACACACACACACACACACACACACACACACACACTGACTCATCACACACACACACGCGCACACACACACACACACACACACACACACACACACACACACAGACACCTCTCAGCTAAATCTAATAAATCCTCGTTTTAGACACATTCTCAACACTTAAAGATTCATAAAGTAAATAATGCTTTAATATTTTTGCTAGGTTATTCTAAAACAGCGGAAGTCTGAAGCATGTCCTCATTTATGACACGGAATCCGACTGAAAACAATCTTTTGATTATTCACAATTATTAGTTATTATCAAAATCATCAAATGAAGGGTCATGAAACCCCCCTCTTTCAGCTCAAGTCTAGCTCACAAGCTTTTTGAAAAATGCAACTTAAATGGGCGTGGATGGCTGTGAGACGAGGGAGGGGAGTGGGTGGGGTGGGGTGTGGTGTGGCACGGCAGGGGAGGGGGCCTGTCATCGCCAGATCTACGCGCCCCCTAAACCCACATAATAAAGATGGGCAGTGGCATAGAAATTTGCACAAATTAAGCATACGTTCCATACAATTCAGGTATTATCGAAATATCTACATTTTAATAAAGAGTGATTATTTTACAAAAGGCATGTAAAACGGTCAGAGTTACATTTTAGACACACACACACACACACACACACACGCACGCACGCACACACACCTCTGAAGCGATAGTAAAGTCCTCAGGACCGCATCACTCGCAAGACGAAACCTGCATTGCTGTACAAGGCCGAAGTCCACCATTCTCCAGTTGAGTGGTTGCTACACACACATAGTTTAGATGTGTCCGTGGTTGATGGCCAGGGTTAGGGTTAGGGTTAGGGTTAGGGTTAGTCTAGCACTGGCAGCATCGCGGGGAAAGATGCACTGGAACTTTTGGACCATGAAAACAAACGCGCGTCCCATCATTGCCTCTCTCATCTACTACGAGTACGCGATATCACAGTTTGACATGTCTGTCATTGGAAAGTTCCACGTGGTGTCATGAATAATAAAGAGCAAGTGTCTTCTCATTGGATAAGAAAACTCAGTACACGAATAATTATGAGACACCGATGAGTCATCAAAGTACCTGTGATGTGGACACGATGAAGATTTTAAACCCGGAAAACGAAAATAGCGGAAAAAAACTAAAATGTAACCATTTCCCCCCTACTACTAAATCTAACAGATACTAACATTGTCTTCAATGGTGTTCAACACACATACCTCTGTTAAAATCTCAGAAAATTTGGTTTATGACCCTTTAAAGGGACAGTTCGGCCAGAAATGAAAGTTCTGTCATCATTTACTCATCCTCATGTTGTTCCAAACCTGTATGAGTTTCTTTCTTCTGCTGAACACAGAACAAGATATTTTAGAGAACAGGAGTAACCAAACCGTTAATGGACCCACTGACTCCCAGTACTATGGTAGTGTGTGTGAAGTGTTTGGTTACTGGGAACATGATCTCAGAAGTGCTGAACAGAGAACACATGCTCTGGCTCCCTCTGCTGGTATAACACACACTTACACAGCTTCATCTAAACGCCCAATAGATGTAAACAGTAACATTGTATCATTCTTCACACATTATGGAATGTTACTTTTGAATCTGAACGTTCTGAAACAAGTAACATTTAAAAAACGTTCCATGAACATTAGTTTTTGTGCTAAAGTTTTGAGATCATTATTAATAAGCAGATAACTTTGAACGAACGTTCTATTGATGTTACTGGAAGAATTACTTTGAGAGAACGTTCCCTGTTCGCTGGGATTGAGAAAATGTGCAAAAAGTTCCCACGGTCACACAACAGCTCTAACAGTGTGAAATCCTCTCTCTCTCACACACACACACACACACTCATTAACACACATACACACTCATAGTTTGTTCTTGCGTGACACAGGATAACCAAATATTTAATAAGAAGTGAATCATATCACTTCCAGGGTAATTATTGGCCCATGGTCCCATGACATGAAATTTTCACTTTCTGAGGTTTTTTAACATTAATATGAGTTCCCCTAGCCTGTATATGGTCCCCAAGTTTCTAGAAATTTCAATCGGTGTAAATCGAGCTTTTGCTATCTTTCTCTGCCTTTGAGAAAATGGAGGCTCATACGCGCTGATCTTGAATCTCCTCCTTATGACGTCATAAGGAGGAAATGTTACCTCCCCTGTCTCTGCTTTGCCCGCCCAGAGAATATATTTTCCGCCCATGAGAAAATGCGCTAGGAAGTAGGAACGCGCGCGCGCGATTTTAGTTTGTCCACGAGAGATATCATGGCTTTTGAGCGAGCGAAGCATAACAATTGCTCAATAATTGGATGTACAAATAAACACCGAAGGGTTAATACAGAGCTGGGCTTGCTGAACGTCTGAAACTAAAGTCTGGATCACTCTCTTTGGCTCAGCTACACACCTCGGACAAGTAAGTCAACTAATGATATATAAGTGTGTTGCTTTACTGTTTATGGTTACCTAGATTGTTACACGTAGAATGTGGCTGTAACATTAGCTATGCAGTTTATGTGTGTGAATACACACACTGTAACGCGAGTGTTGTACACTTCTTTGTTATTTGGATAACCGTTTTCCTGTTGGTTAAGTTATATGGCGCGCGCGATATCCGCATTTCAAGATCGCAGAGCTTGATGTAATTGTAATAAGATAAATACAGACGTTACAGATCTCTCATGAAAAGGCAACAGTAGGTTAGCGTTAGCTACATGATAATAACTGTAAACCATCCGAATAAAGTACCGTATCCAGACATAATTTTTTAAACTAACCATTCGGAAACGTCCTGCTGGAGCCGCTGAGTTGCAACTTCTTCATCCGTTGCTTCTCCATCTGGATCAGATTCTGGGTCAAACTGAAATGCTTGAAAGACTGCGTGTCTTCGTGCCATTGCAATATATCCAACATAAACATGCACGCCACGGTACCGTTGCGCAAGATGGTCAAGGCCACACCCACCCTCCAGCTTGCGCCGCCTTTCTCCTCCTCATTAGCATTAGCTACAGACACCGAAACGGCCTGTCTGAAGGAAGCTCATTCTGGGACTGGCTTGTAGTGGCTATAATTCTGCACCGAGGCTGAATTTTTGGAAAGAGATTTCAGATACAGTACTAGGGACCACTAAGGCCTATATTAAAGCCTACAAAAAGTAGCATGTCATGGGACCTTTAATAATAATAATAATCAAAATAATAAATTGTATTTATAATGCGCTTTTCTCAGACCCAAAGCGCATACAGTAAAATAAACAAATACAGCAAGAGCAATAAAAACAATTAAGAAAAAGCAGCCTTGAACAAATGTGTCTTAATCAACCCTTTGAATTGTCCCAACGTTGGCGCACTTTTGATTGTAGAAGGAAGTTGTTAACTAAATATATTAAAAAACGAAATAAATATTAGATGAAAAAATATGTTGCCTTGGCAATAAACAGAAATAAGTTTAAGCTGAAGCATCAAAATATACAGTATATATGTAGAGAGAGAGTCATGGTGTGAATCTACACATATCCTTAATGGTTACAGTAACACTCTGATTAACACCCTCAAACACACACACACACACACACACACACACACACACACACACACACACACACACACACACACACACACACACACACTCTCTCTCTCTCCAGTATATTCCCATAACAACACCTCAATGCGCACCCAACCACCCACCCCCACACACACTCTCTCTTCATTATCTTCCATTCATCAAAGAATCCTGAAAAACAAAAAGTATCACAGTTTTCACACTGTTTTCAACACTGATAATAATCATAAATGTTTCTTGAGCATCAAATTATCATATTAGAGTGATTTGTGAAGGATCATGTGACACTGAAGACTGGAGTAATGATGCTGAAAATTCAGCTTTGATCACAGGAATAAATTACACTTTACTATATATTCACATAGAAAACAGATGATTTACACTAGAATAATATTTCACTGTTTTACTGTAGTTTTTTGTTCAGCATTGGTGATAATTAAGGAAATCTTACTTTTGAATGGTACCTTTTGCTATGTTTACATGCACACGTGTAAAATGCTATGCACTGATGTATTGGCCTACAATCAGTATGGCCGATAAAAGCAATTATTTTCACTATCGGCCATACGATTGTTTAAGAACAGCCGATGATCAGTGCTGATTATATCCTGTCAATCAAAAGGGTGCGGTGAAACATCACAGCTAGAACATTTTTGTTCTAAAAATGTTCTTAAAACATTACCATAGACCTTATTCACAGCAGTGCATTTTAACGGGAATGACAGCGAGGCTGTGAGGGACAGACGTGCATCTCTTCAGTGGGCTGTACTGTTATTTAATGTGTTTTTTGGATTGTTCTGCTCATGAAACACTGGAAAAATATCTTTCCAAGAAATTTCAGTTGACAAAAAACTCCCGACAATATAAGCCGTGGAACATTGTAAGTAATACAGGAGCTTTAAACTGCTTTTTTTTACAGCGGATGCCATTGGAAACACGGCAAGTCCTGTCCCTCACAGCCTCACTTTCATACATTATTTTTGTTCCCAGAATGTTCTCTTAAAAAGATGGCATAACATTCTCTAAGAACACTCTAAAAATGTCTTGTGCTGACCCCTCAGAAGTGCCCAGTTCCTCTTTGAGGAGAGGAGATGAAGGCCCAGTTCCTCTTCTTCTTCTGCAGTCTTGAAAGTCTTTTAGCTCACATTCATCAAGGCAGCTGTCTGAAATTTCAACACTCAGAAAACCGCATAACTCAAATTAAACCTGCTGCTTAATTCCAGAAATCTCATCTGGTTAACAACAACACAACAGCAGTTCCTCATTTGATCAAAAAGCTTAGTCCTTATTTCCAGGGGAAAAGCAAGCATTCTTCTTTGCAAAACGCAGGAAAAAGCAGGGAAACTATTCTATTCTATTCTATAGTGTATAATATAAACAAAGAATTCTTTGTCTTTTCTTTTTTACAAGAAACCCAAATAAAATCACTGTAAGATGTCTGTTATGTGCCTGTTCAAATCACAATTTCTATTTAACTGGGTCACCCAATCTCGTTCTCATACAATGCACTAAAATGATCTTAGTTAACACTTTCGCTGTAAATCGATGCGTACGGCCGTCTGTCAGAAGCTACTTATTTTAGTCAATTAAGTTTTAAATATGGATATTTTAAGGTCTGTGTTAGACCTCGTTTACACTGTCAGTGAAATGTGACCCAATTCCGATTTTTTGCTCATATGTGACACAGATCGGATGTGTTCTATGACAGTGTAAACAGGGAAAAAACGCATGCATTCGGATATTTCCAGATCGGTTTCAGGCCTCGTTCATATGTGTAAATAAATCAGATATAAATCGGATATGTAGGCCTATGTGCCAATGCGACTGTCATGTTAACCGGCAGATCGGATTTTCTGAGGCATTAGGCAACGTCTCCGCGGTTTAATGACGAGAGAAACCCAGACGTGTGTCTGCAAAGGGACGGATGGCCCGACGCAACGTCTGGTCGTAGGAGAGGAATGTGGACAAACGTTGACACAACATATCAAAGGTTGACTTGCTCATCCAAAAATTTCGGACCCACTGCTCCTCGTTAGTCGTTAAAGCCAATATTTAAACACAATCTGCTCCCACCAGTCCTGAGATCTCTCTCACACACAATAACTGAAGCATATGTGCAATGATGCCACTTTTCGTCCTCCTCCCCCTTTGTCAGGGTTCTGTCACTTCTGTAGGCTATTTCTTGGTTCTGTGACAGAGCTCGGACACGTCTTTGTGTGTGCGCGCCGCTCTCTTGTCTGTGTGCCGTGTTTCATGTGCGGGGCGTGGTGTTTGGATCCCGGCACATCTGTCTAGTTTGGTTTCGGTTCTGTGTCGGGATTCGGACATTCATGCTCCGCGTGTTATGACAGGAGAAGCTTTCGCTTGTCACGTGAGCGTGCGGTTTAGAGTTCGATCGGACCGTACACTCTCCTGTCTGCGTGTGTTGTGTTCTGTGTAGCACGCGGTTCGTGTTTTACACTGGCTATGTGCTTTCATGTTGTCCTGTTTTGTGTGAACAGTGGTTTATGAGTGTTCTCACTGGCTGCATGCTCATGTCTCGTTTTGTGTGAGCACATGACTGGTGATTTGTTTTACTAGCCATGTGTTTGTGTGTTTTTCATGTTTGGTGTTGGCACATGGCTTGTCATGTGTTTCCTTGTGCCATGTGCTCTCCTGTCGATTGTCTAACCTCGCCCATCTTGTTACCTAATTATTGATTTATTTGCCCCACCTGTCCTCCCTCGTTACCTGCTTTGTTTGCTCCCTATTTATTCTCCTTGTGTTTGCAATCCTATATGCTGTATGTTTACCCTTGTGTGCTTCGTCAAGTCAAGTCAAGTCAAGTCAAGTCATCCCATCCCATCCCATCCCTTTCGGGCAGTTTTGTTTTTATATTGTTTTATTTTTTTGCTAAAAGGAACCGTATGTAAGATTGTGGCCAAAACTGGTACTGCAATCACTTTCAAATTACTGTAGAGCGATGTATCCCCTCCTCCTCCCCCCTGACTCGAGGTTGCCAGTTAGGCTGCAGGATCCAGCAGGAACGTAGGCTGCTACAAGGAGCTTCCAATGGCAAGTGACAAGTCCTACACAGTACGGGGTTTTTTCGGACTTTGTCACGACGTATTTCGGATTCATAACGAGGTCTTTTAGGTTTCATAACGTTAGACATTTTTTATCCGACACGTTTGTAGCTGCAGCTGTGGTAACTAGAGCAGAGCTGGCAACCCGGATGCCGAAACACCACTGACTTCGTGATTGGTAGATAGGTGGAGGGTGGAGCATCAGGCCAAAACACAACATGACAACATCAACATCAGTTGAGGGCTGCAACTTCACTTTTAAATGACAATATCCTGGCCGGACTACTGTTGTCAGTGATATAAGTATTTGAAATGAACATGATTTCTTAATGTCTAGTGACATATCAGGGGCATTTTATGATGAATTGAAATACATTTCTTACATACGGTTCCTTTAATAAAAGCCTTTATTTTTTCTGCGTTTGAGTCCTCACCTCATCTCCTACAGTTGGTTTGGTCACATCATTAGAAACAAGTGTGAGCAGTTTAGACCCTGAACCCTGTGTTAAACTGATGTGTGTTGTTTATTCAGAGACTGTAGTCCTCTTAAATGCACTGAAAATGTTATTAAACCTTTTAAGTGTTCCCCGTGTTTCTCCGTCGTTTCGGCAATTTGTTGTTATATGGTGCAATTTTCTATTATTATTTTTTATTATTATTTGTTTACAATGCATCAAGGTGCCATCAACTCTGTTTTTTCTCTCCATGGTCATATTTTAATATTCATGTGTCTGTTGTGGTAGATTTTTCCCCTACTCACCTGACTTAGGTTGAACCGAGTGTCCTTGACACCTGAAAATATTATACTCAGTTGAGTTGCCTCTGAACGCGCGAGTTGACGCCTAAGCGTAGCTATTCTTACCGCATAAATAAAATGCCCAAGAATGTCTCGGTTCCGTATGTAACCCTCGTTCCCTGAGTAGGGAACGGAGACGTTACGTCGGATGACGACGAATGGGGTTTCGCTTAGAAAGCCTATCACCTTCGAGTATAGAAAACGAGCCAATGGCAATGAAATGCCATGGGTCTGCGGAATTTGCATAGCGTAACTCTGCCCCACCAATATGGAGTATCACTGGGGTATCCAGCTGCAGGTGGAATATTTCAACCCCAGGGGTGGCAAGGTGGCTTGCCGAGGGAAAGACACATGCTCAGAGAGGCTTACAGTGGAAATACACATGTGGGGGTCGCCCAGAGGGGGAACCATGCACATGGGGGAACCATGCACATGGAGGCACCTAGCCAAGCACGAAAGCTGCTGGTGGCATAACTCTGGCGTTGACGTCGACAGTGCTGGAGGAGACTCAGGGCTTATTAGGCTCACCTGAGGAAAATATCGCACGTATCCCGTCCGTGGAGAGGAATGGCGAGCAAGCGAAGACACCTGAGCAGAATCTAGTACCGGCTAGTTGAAGCGAGTACATGAGAAGAAACTGGCTCCACTCGGAGATTATAGAATCTCACGAATGTGTTAGGTGTCGCCCAGCCTGCAGCTCTACAAATGTCTGTTAGCGAGGCGCCATGTGCTAGAGCCCAAGAGGATGCCACACTCTGAGTGGAGTGGGCCGTCACACCAAGGGGGCATGGTCGACCTTGCTGCTGGTTTGCCAAAGCAATGGCGTCCACTATCCAGTACGGAGGGTGCGTACTGGACAGAGCAGTGCCAAGGCTGGGTCTGCCTCCTCCAAGGGCAGCGCTTGCAGGTTCACCACCTGGTCTCGAAAGGGTGTGGTGGGAACCTTGGGCACATATCCATGCCGGGGTCTCAGGATCACGTGAGAGTTAGCCGGCCTGAATTCCAGGCACGCTTCGTCAACCGAAAATGCCTGCAGGTCCCCTACCCTCTTGATGGAGGCCAATGCAACCAGGAGCGCTGTCTTCATTGAACTTAAGCTCCACTGATTGCAGAGGCTCAAAGGGAGCACTCTGCAGGGCAGTTAAAACCACTGAGAGGTCCCAAGAGGGTACGAGGGGAGGACGAGGAGGATTCAGTCTTCTCGCTCCCCTCAGGAACCTGATGATCAGGTCGTGCTTTCCCAGAGACTTACCATCAACTGCGTCGTGATGTGCGGCAATTACGGCAACATACACTTTAAGGGTGGAGGGAGACAGCCTTCGCTCCAACCCTTCTTGCAGGAAGGAAAGCACGATACTGATCGGGCATTTCGTGGGTTCTTGATGTTTAGAAGAACACCAGTTGACGGAAGAGGTTCCACTTCAACGCATAGGCATGTCTCGTGGACGATGCTCTAGCGGAAGTGATGGTAGCCACAGGGTACTCAAACCTGCCTCGTCCCGTCCAGGAGCCACACGTGGAGGTTCCAAAGATTGGGACGAGGGTGCCATAGGGTGCCCCGTCCCTGAGAAAGCAGGTCCTTCCTCAGGGGAATTGGCCAGGGAGGTGCTGTCGCGAGGAGTACTAGTTCTGGGAACCAGGTCCGGTTGTGCCAATACGGGGCAACCAAAATGACCTGCTCCTCGACCTCCCTGAGCATCTTGAACAGCAGCCTGTGAAGGGAGAGAGGTTCAAGATGCGCAGCTAGAGGATTGGCCGTAACCCACCGGATTTCTTCGGTACAATGAAGTAGGGGCTGTAGAAGCCGGACTTCATTTCGGCTGGAGGGACAGTCTTGATCGCATCCTTCGCCAGTAGGGTGGCGACCTCCACTCCAGAGTCCTGCACGGGTCCGATTTTGTAAACCCGCACCCGCCCGTACCCGCAGTGCTTCAAACCGCATCCGACCCGTTATCCGTCAACAGCACTAATTAAAATCCGCACCCGACCCGCTTAAAATAGAACCGACACCCGACCCGCACCCGAAATAAAATCAGTTTAGCCAATCACATTATAGACACAATTACAAAAATGTTTATTGCCAGGTCATACAGAAGTTATAACGACAATTAACACAAGGACAACTTCAGCCGAATCTGTCAAAAGGCCGGCACATGATGGCTAACGTTACCACAAAACTGAGTAGCCTAACAGACGCGGCTACAACACTATATCGGCCACGCAATTTCGTCTAGCCTACATCTAACAATTTTGGGTTCAAACACGCCCTGCACACCACACATACTGAACAGTGTTAAATTTGAAAAATACTGTTCGATAGAACTGCTTTGTTACCACAGTTATCTGCGTGCTTCCTCGGCGATGAAGTTCCACATGTGCGGCTATCCAACACGAAAATGTTTGCAGCAAAGCCTTTCACAATATTTTCTTCAGATAACTCCAAATTTCTCCCACACACTGGACTTGATTTTTGATGACGTATTGTCGACAACTTTACAATCTCCACTAGCTATTCTTTTCTTCAACTCCTCAGCATCCATCTCGACGATTGCAAGCAGATCGCGCGCGCGCGGTTATGATGAATTTTTAAAAGTGAAAGTAGCCTAGGTAACGTTATAGATCCTGGGAGGGCGTGGCGCGTGGGCACAAATAAACTGATGTGGATTTTAAATTATTTTATCAACTTGAAATACAGGAATATTTTTGTAGATGTGTTCCTAAAAATATGCATATATTTTTATGTTTGCATGTGATTGTTTTAAACCCGTGTTTAGACCCGTGTTTCCCCCGTGTCCGACCCGACCCGTACCCGTATCCGACACAGTTGGATATTTTTCACCCGTTTGAGCAAAATTACCCGCGGGTACCCGAACCCGTGCAGGACTCTACTCCACTCTCATGACAGGGGCATTGCCACCGACCATAGTGAAGCGGACTCCCCTGAAGCGGGGAGAAGACCGCGCGAACTGAATCGCGTAGCCGAGCCTGATGGTTCTCGCGACCCAGCGGGACAGTCTGGGAAGCTCTAGCCAGGCTCCCAGAAACTGCGCCAGTGGGGTCATTCGAACCACAGACGTACCGTCGGTGGTGCAGCAAGGCGCGCACTATAGTCCGAGAACTCTGTGTGCTCAGGTTTGGGGAGACCAGTTCTTTCTTTAACCACATTAGGGTACTGCTCGTCATTGGACGAGCAGCGGGGAGTGGAGAACAAAAGATTCTCCCCCGGCCCCCCACCGGGGGAAGGAGTAGCCCTGCTACTATCTCCTGAGAAAGACTGGTTGCCAACCCTGAGCAGCCCGTCTCAGGGGCGCCGCTTAGCCTGGCGTTTAGCAGGGCGCGGGGCCGGAGAGGGCTGTGGCGCCTTCCTGCGGCTTCCTCCACGACGCGGCCCGGGTGGAGGCTGCTGCTGGGGCCGTGCGGGAGCCGCAGGAGGGCGCCCTCGGCGGCGAGTAAGCTGAGGATTCTGTGCCGACGGCTGGGTGGAGGCAGTAGCGGGCTGTCGGGGCAGAATGTGCTTTATCGCCTCAGACTGCTTCTGAGCGGTCGAGAACTGTTGGGCAAAGTCCTCGACCGCACCGCCGAAGAGGCCGGCCTGGGATATGGGGGTGTCGGTCTCCCGCATATCAGCCAGGTTCAGCCAGAGATGTCTCTCCTGGATCACAGCTGTGGACATCACCTGGCCCAGGGAGCGTGCGGTCACCTTCGTCGCTCGGAGAGCAAGGTCGGTGGCGGCACGCAGCTCATCAAAGAGCCCTGGGTCAGTCCTGCCCTCGTGCATGTCCCTGAGCACCTGGGCCTGGTAGACCTGCAGGATGGCCATGGCATGCAAAGAGGCGGCTGCCTGTCCCGCCGCTCTGTAAAATTTCGCCACCAGGGTAGACGAAAATCTACAGGCTTTGAATGGGTGCTTAGGGTCACCACGAGAGGAAGCGCTTGCCGGACACAGCTGCATCGCGACAGAACGTTCTACCGGGGGAACCCCAGTGTACCCACAGGCAGCAGCCTTATCGAGGGGAGGAAAGGCGGAGGAGGTCGACGAATGATCGCGGGAAGACAATGGTGTCTTCCAGGACCGCGTGACCTCCTCATGCACATCTGGGAAGAAAGGTATTGGGGTTGGACGCCGACGGGGGTCACCGGCCGCACCCAAAAACCAATCGTCCAGCCGCGAGCGCACAGGGTCGGGTGGTGGGGACCACTCGAGCCCAATGGCCGCGGCTGCCCGGGAAAGCATGGCCGTCATCTCGGGATCTGACTCGGGCAATGCTGGCACACCCGAAGGTGGCAGCACAGCCGAATCATCATTTCCCGATGACTCCTGCCCGCCTTGTGATGCAGTGATCGACATTGCATCCTCTTCTGGAGCGCCGAAAGAGACACGCGGGGCCTCCGTAGAGGGACCAGCGGTCTCAGTCTGAACGCTCGCGGGTACCAACGCTGGAGAGGGGGGTGTGGACCGTGGACGAATCGGCGGTTTGTTCCACACCGTCACCCTCAGGTTACCCTGGTCATCAGCCGAAGTACGGCCTCTCGCGGAGACCGTAGATTGGGGTGTGTATGAGGGGACTCTCGCTCGAATGAGTTCATTGAGTCTCGACCGTAGCGTGGAGATGGTCATGTTCCCACAGTGAGAACATGAGTCATCCACAAGCGCTGCTTTAGCATGATCTAAGCCCAAACACACAAAGCAGCGATTGTGCCCATCAGAATTGGAAACATTGCGACCACAACCAGAAGTGCACGGGCGAGGCATCTTTGAAAAGACGTGCCGCGTGCAAGCTCTTTTTGTGAGAGGAAAACTCTGCGGATGCTGAAGCGACCAGGGAGAAACACACTAACTGGCAGATCACTGCACAGATCAGCAGGGTAATGTGCACTCGCTGGAAATCACCGTCACACCAACACCAGAGAGTCTCGAAGGGAAAGTAGAGAAAGAGTAAACTCAGGATTTTGGCTTACAGGAGTGAAGAAAGCTCTCGGCTCCGAAGTGAAAACATATCTGCATGTTGCTGGCGTACTTCCTTATATACCCATGAGGTGGAGCGGAGTTACGCTATGCAAATTCGCTATAAGCGAAACCCCATTCGTAGTCATCCGACGTAACTCGGAGTGACCACGAAAGGGAATTAGAGTTACCTGACTGCAATCTAACCCCGCCTAAGAGTCTCACAAAGAGTCAAGCGACGTCTCGCACCCTATCGACACTATCACTCAGGAATAAGGTCTTTAGTGTCTAACCTGTAACTTGTTCCTCTAACTAACTCGCTGCGCAGAAATAATAACCGACAGACTCCAGACAATGACTTCGAATGTTCTTTAATCCCGGCCGGAGGATCTTAGACAAATTTCAGAAAAAATTCCACCATCAAAAGGAATACAAAAGTTTTTATATAATAGGAGCATGGCGAAAATGACATGATATATTACATAATTTCCCTACAATTTGATTGGTTCTTCATAGGCAAACCCTTCTGTTACTAGGTAGAAGCAAACTCTGTTTTTTTGATTACTTCATTATTAATCACAAGTTTTCAACCCTGGACATCTGTCTTTCATTTCCCCTATTTGTTATTTATACACACAAACACTCAAAGTCACAAGAAAGCATATGAATGTTGTTCCTGCAAGAAAAATAAATGTTAGTTATGATTAATTTAAAAAATTCATCACACTGTATAATGAGTGTGTTGCAGGTCGGTGTTTTACTGGTTGTTGTCTCCCCTCTTTGCGCCCTCTACAATCCCACTTTTCCACAGCTTTACACGCCCATTTCTAGAGACTTTTTGCAATTCTGAAGTGTGAACGACCAGCTAAAACACGGGGTTTGTGACACTAAGGAATGTAAAAATGATTCACTCAGACTTATGTTTTCAAAAATGTGAAAGAGGAAAACCCTGAACTCAGTTATCCTTCTCAGTTACAAGCCTATAACATAAGTATATGAATTTAAATGTAGGCCTAATAACAGTCTGATAAAACAGTTGATTAATCAATAAGCCTTTTAGAACAGCTGAGGGCGTTGTTAGGCACAACCAGTATGGGCACGACGCGGAGCGGAGTAAAAGCCCCTAAGCTGTTGTAAAATCACTGTAAATCATGGATTCAAGGGACTTAATGCTTTTATAAAACGGTTACTCCATAAAAATATTCATTTTAATATCTATTTACACCATATACATCACATACACCAGCAACAAAAAATATAAAGTTATATAACACATTTATTCCTCCGCCAAGCAATGTAGTTCCACAGAGGTTGCTAAGCAACACATGCAGCAACAGAGCGTCACAGACGGCAGTTGCGCAGTAACACTAATGTAACGCGGTCACAGGTGTGTGCGTGTGTGTGTGTGTGTGGGGAGTCATTTACAACGGCTTCGAACGCGGCTCAACCAATCAGAATCAAGGACTGGAACTATCCATTTTATAATATCCATTTTAATATTAATATCTAATTAGGCTTATCTGGTGAAATATTTCAATATTATTTGTAGAAAATGTTTGTTTTTTTAAATCCTGGAACGCTTCTTCATAAGTGGCTAAAACTTTTGCTGACAAATAGTTGCCCACTTACTTTTACTTCCTCTTATCACATGAGATCATTGACTACCTGTGTGTATATAAGACACACACACCAACTCTCAGATACACTCAGCAAACGCTCAAACTGAGATCCAACTCTAGACTCGACACACACTCTTCTCCAAGGTAATGTATTCTTCCTGGTCTTTATTTCTTTCTGATGTATTTAGAATATCATACCTCTTATTCACATTCCCTCGTATAATTATATATCTGTACTTGTATTGTCTGTTGTCTTTTTTGTCTATTGTGTATTTTTATATATATTTTTTTCTTATTACGTGTCTTAATAGTTGTCACAAATCTTCTGTCACAAAGATCAAGTCCTCGTGTGTAAGATATAAATCTAGTCCTGAATCTGATATATAAAACTTTTGAACAAGATCATGTTTGAATTGACCAGTTCTCTCTTATTGCAGAAATGAATCAATAATAGAGATTTTCTTGGTAACACTTTACAATAAGGATTCATTAGTGAACATGAACTGAGAATGAACAATACTTCTCCAGCATTTATTAATCTCAATGTTAAAGGGTTAGTTCACCCAAAAATTTAAATTATGTCATTATTTCTGTCGTTCCACATTAATATCAGACCTTCGTTCATCTTCAGAACACAAATTAATATTTTTTAATGAAATGCGAGAGCTTTCTGTCCCTCCATCAGAAGCAATTCACACATTCAAGGTCCAGAACGATAAGAAAGACATCATTAAAGTTCTCAATGTGACTCCAGTGGTTTAACTTTAATCTTATGAAGCGACGCGAGTGTTTGTGTGAGAAAAACATAATTTATAAAAAGCTCTCGGTTTCATTAAAAAGATCTTGATTTGTGTTCTGAAGATGAACAAATGTCTCACAGGTTTGGTACGACACGAGGGCGAGTCATTAATGACCTTTCATTTTTGGGTGAACTAATTCATTTACTTTTATTTCAGCATTTACTAATACATTATTAAAATCAAAAGTTGTTAACATTAGTTAATGCACTGTGAACTAACATGAACAAACAATGAACGGATGTATTCTTAACTAGCGTTAACAAAGATGAACAAATACAGTAACAAATGCTCATGTTAGTTAATACATTAATGTGAACTAGTGAAAGCTTATGGTAAAGTGTTTCTTTGTATTGCAATTAAACAAGTAAAAATGTACTTTTCTAGGATTTTATGGTTCAGTGAATCTGCAATCTGACATTTCTATTTTACACAAATATCCCCAGATCCTAAAAATGCTGTTATTCGTGATCCTCCTGACTCTCACTCTCCAGCCGGCTCTGAGTAAGAAGGGTCAGACGGCTCTGAGTAAGAAGGGTCAGACGGCTCTGAGTAAGAAGGGTCAGACGGCTCTGAGTAAGAAGGGTCAGACGGCTCTGAGTAAGAAGGGTCAGACGGCTCTGAGTCAGCAGCGCTGTGTGACTGCGGTGAATACGGTGAATCCAGATTACATCCAACATTACACCTTCCTTAAACAACATCTAAACAACAAAGTCCCAAAGAGTGACGACATCAGAGAATGGGAGACGTTCATTACCAAAATTAAAACCTGGGACCGGCCGGTTCAGAGCTTCTTTCTCTATTCAGAATCAGAATTTGATAAAGTGTTAGCTGTCTGTTCAACAGGGGGAAAGATATATCCTAACACCAAAAACCTCTGCATCAGCAAGAAGACTTTCAACTTCTACACTGTTAATGTCAACACTAAGATGAAGGTCAAGAAGGTCGAATTCATAAAAAATCGACATGTTATTCTTGGCTGTGAAAAAGAAAAAATCTTGAACAAATGTCTACCTATTCATTTTGAGGCAAATATAAATAATGCTGTACCAGATAATAATCAGCCAGACTGCAGTGGTTGAGCTCTGGAACACACACACTTTATTCCTGATGTTGAAAGTCTTCTGACCGACAGAAATGAGGTTCTGGATGATGTCACTCTTAAGCTTTGCTTTCATTTTTATCTAACCAATGTTGAAAAGTGAATTAATGTGTGGATGTCTGCACATTACACACACACACACAGCTTTCTGTTTGCCTTTTGCTTTATTAATATCATTAAATAAAGATCATCAAAACTTTGTGCATTTTTTGTAAATTACATATGTACACACACACACACGCATACATATACGCTTGCGGTGCCAAAGTGAGCTCCATAATAGTTTATATTTCTGATCTGGTCAGTGTAGTGGAGTGTGTGTGTGTGTGTGTGTGTGTGTGTGTGTGTGCGTGTGTGTGAGAGGAGTCAGTTTAGGAAAGCAGCATTAAAACAGTGAAACGCTTCATGACACGTTCAGACTTTAACACGTCCATGTAACGCCTGTGTGTGTGTGTGTGTGTGTGTGTGTGTGTGTGTGTGTGTGTGTCACGGCCCAGAGTCTTGGATCACAGATTAAACTCCTAAAACTCTTCAGGACATCCCGTTCGGGAAAACAAATCTCAGAGATTTTTATCTCAGACGGGAATGAAAAGAGGATGTGATTCTACTGTCCGTCAAAAACATGTCAAATGAAAAAAACTCTCAGTAAAGGAAAAACTCACGACATCTGAAAGTTATGAACAAATGTTCTTCCAGTAACAATAATATAACGTTCAGTCAAAGTGATCTGGTCCAGAAACATCATTCATGGAATGTTTGATTTGTTTTTCAATGTTTCAGTTGGATGTTTGTTTTCAAATGTAACGTTTTTTAAATGTTGCTACTGTTCAGATTCAAAAGTAACGTTCCATAATGTTTGAAGAATGGAATGTTCACTTAACGTTCGCAAAACAATATTTTTTTTTAAACTGGACTTTAAGAAATAACGTTTTCAGAGCATATATGTGACCCTGGACCACAAAATCAGTCTTATGTGTAATTTTTTTTTGTTGAGATTTATACATCATCTGAAAGCTGAATACATAATCTTTCCATTGATATTAGGTTTGTTAGGATATGACAATATTTGGCCTAGATACAACCATTTGAAAAAATGGAAACTGAGGGTGCAGAAAAATCGAAATATTAAGAAAATCGCCTTTAAAGTTGTCCATTTCTATAGGCGATTGTGCTGCATCCACTCACAATTTTTTTTTTTTATATATTTAAGGTGGGAAATTTACAAAATATCTTCATGGATCATGATCTTTACTTAATATCCTGAGCCCGGTTTTTCAAAAGTAATCCACTAGGATTTTGGATAACGGATTGGATCAAATCTTGAAAATGGGTTTTTCAAAAGAAAAAACGGATTACATAATCGGATTAGATCACGTAATCCAATCTTGGTTTTGATCCGGATCAAACCTTTAGTTTGGGTTTTTCAGAACTTTTTTGTAGGATTTGGATCACTTTGATCCAAAAAATCTGGATTAAACTGATCCCATCAGAAGGGTGGATTCAGCGTGGATTTCATGGCCAAAATGTAATGAAAACTTTAAAAATGTATCAAATAATACTATACTTGGATCATGCAGTATCTTACAAGATATCCTATTCATTCATAAGGTTTTAATTTTATTTGTTCATCCGTCAGGCTACAGTGATTAGGTAGGCTTTAACGTATTCAGCCTTTCAGTATAGGCCTACAGCAAAGTAGAAAGAGTTTGGCCTCATAAAATAATCCCCCAAACAGCTGTCAAAATTGACCAAAAACAATACATTTTATTCTGTCACTAATTGATATATATATTCATCACAATCGAAAATATTTTTGTTTTTAGAATATTTAGTAGTGAAGCATGCAATGATTACAGAATAACCAAAAAAATGCAAAGAATGGCAATCACTGATTTTTTAATCCAAAACAAATCCAAATCAGAAATAGTGTCTAACTAATGCGTCCCTTGTTGCACGTCCTGTTTGCTCGTTCTGGCAGAATGCAGGAGGTTGGTTAGGGTCTCCAAGGGGCTCAGGTGCATCATTGTCAGCACAGAGAGCGACATTGCGCTTAGTAGCGATGTTGTGCAGGAAAATACAGGCAAGGGTTATGTTGCATGCTTTCTGTGGTTCCGCTCTCAGGTAGTTAAGGCATGCAAAGCGCCTCTTAAGAACTCCATTTAAACGCTCAATTGCACATCTTGCTTTTTTTTAAATGTGTGTGTTTTCATTTCAAATAAAAATAAACTTATATTGACCCCACACTGGCTATTCTACTTGTTGCTCTTTACATATCTATAGTTCTACATTGTGATTTCCTATCCTGTTTGAGCACTGGTTATCCAGATTTGGTGATCCTGAAAAGTTCCTATCCGGATCAGATTGATCCAATCCGATGTTGCTTTGAAAAACTGGCTCAAAAGTAAGCTGGATTACGTGATCACGGATCGCAAAAAAAAGGATTACTTAATCCGGATCAATTTTATCCGGATTAAACCTTTTGAAAAACCGGGCCCTGGGCCCAGTTTTTCAAAAGTAATCCAGTGGGATTTCGGATCACGGATTGGATCAAATCTTGGAAATGGGTTTTTCAAAAGCAAAAGAGGGATTCTGAACTAAGATCAGATCATGTAATCCGATCTTAAATTTGATCTGGATCAAACCTGCCCTTTGGGTTTTTCAGAACTTTGAACTTGGTTTGGGATCTATTTGATCCAAAAAAACAGGATTATCCTGATCCCATCAGAAGGGTGGATTCAGTTGTGATTTTTCGAACCAAATAAAACCAGAGAGGTTTTTTTTTTAAGTGAATGATCACAAAATCAATGTTTACTGATGATATATACATTTCTTCATATTTGAAGCATATATGAAGCATGTCACATCTAATGAGATATGGTAAAACAACAAAATCTGCAATTTAACATTATAACAAAATAAGGAAAGTAAAATGTTTCTGTTTATTACAGTGTTTCTGTTTCTTAAAATTAAAATAAACAATGGTTATTTGTGGCCACCGGTATTTTGTCAACTGTTGTTCTTTGCTAAGCCAGTAGGCGACACTGTTGGTTCCATTTAAGGCTCTAGTAAACAGGATTTGGTGATCCTGAAAAGTTCCTATCCGGATCAGATTGATCCAATCCGATGTTGCTTTGAAAAACTGGCTCAAAAGTAAGCTGGATTACGTGATCACGGATCGCAAAAAAAAGTATTACTAAATCCGGATCAATTTTATCCGGATTAAACCTTTTGAAAAACCGGGCCCTGATGATTTTTGGCATAAAAGAAAAATTGATAATTTTGACCCATACAATGTTTTGTTGGCTATTGCCACAAATATACCCGTGCGACTTAAGAATGGTTTTGTGATCCAGGGTCACATATTTATACTTTTATACAGTAATTGCTCTTGTAAAGTCTATATCTCTCACAGCCTGATAGAAAACTCTACAAATGAACAGATCTTCATAAGATTTAGACTTTTAATGTATTTGTTGTTCAGTCATTTTTACCATCATGAACTCTAACGTTACACGTCAGTCACTTATTTAGACTCGCATAGTTCAAAGAACTATCAGAAACAAAGTTTGAATATTTAAATATTTATTTCAAGGAAATAAGTTACAGTTGGCATGCAGAATAATTTATCATAAATACAAAAAAAATGAAATACATTTACATTCAACTTACAATTTTATATAGTAGGCCTATGTACATATTCACAAGTATTTACATGCAACGACTAAATAAAGTGAATCAGAATTTGGAGTCCATATAAAGATGTGCACAGTGATGAAGGTTTTCAGTTGAGATCCTTCTCTTCATCTTCATCATCATCACCATCACCATCACCATCATCATCATCATCATCCTCAGAGTCCTCATATATGCAGATCGAGGCCTGAACCGGGTAATTCCTCAGGAGAACCTCAGCCTCCTGGTACAAGTAATCGAAACACTGGGATTTGGGCCAAAACAACCTGCAGAAACAAGTTAAAACAGAGAGTTAAAATCTGTAGAAGCAGGAGATAATAAAAACATCTTCATAATCTGTAGAAGCAGGAGATCATATCAACATCTTCATAATCTGTAGAAGCAGGAGATCATATCAACATCTTCATAATCACGTGATCTACTTACTTCACAGGGTGTGTGATCATGGAGACTTTACAGTGTTGATCATCAGATGATGGTCTTTCATAAGGCTGTTGAATAAAGAGATTTTTTAGCATCTGATAATTTGCTCATACAATAATCAGAGTTCAATATTATAGAATGATCTCATCTCGTACCTTATGAGTGACAGTTTTGCGTCCTTCGCTGGTTTTATTGACCCAAGCTCTCCAGTATGGAGACAGATTAGTCTCAAATATAATTCATGCAAAAAACATGATTCACACATGCATAGACAATTTAACATGCATGAAACCTAATTCACGTACAATAAATGTTTATGTTCACATGTGGACTAAACAGCAGTTCATAAACTATTGCTTCAACTGATCTCGAACTTCTTTAACTTCAGTAAACACAGAAATGAACCGATCAACTGCACATACCTCTGCAGCCATGAACTGTGGTCGAAAGCTGATGACGTCACATGTAGGTAGGCCCACGCTCATGTGATGCTGATTGGTCGATGGATAAGATTTAATCTGATTGGCTAAAGAGCACTACATCTCTGTGTGGGAGGAGAAGCTGCCAGGAAAGTCTCAAAAACACACACACACACACACATCCAAGGCGATTCACACGTGAATGACGATTTGCACATTCACATTCAAGGATAAACTCATACATTTTAAACATTCAAAGGTTGTTGTGCACCATTGTATATCTACGAATTGTGTTTTGCATTTGTGAAATGTATTTTATGAATATATCATTTTATTTTGTGCATGTGAATTGCTTTTTGTGAATTTTTTTTTTTTTCACTCACGTTAATTTTTTTTTTGTGTGTGTGTACGTGAATTAGGTTTCATGCATGTGAAATTGTCTAGGCATGTGTGAATCATGTTTTTTGCATTAATTATATTTGAGACTAATCTGTCTCCATATTGATGGACCCATTGATTTCCATCGTATGGAAAAAAATACTATATGTGTGAAGTGTTTGGTGGGAACATGATCTCAGATGAACACTTTAACACTTGCTCCCTCTGCTGGTGCTAAAGGTGCTAACACACATTTATACAGGTTCATTATTTTAAATACTCAATACGTGAACGGATCTCCGTGATTTTGCCAAGTATGACATGTTCCTGGATCAACATATTTTGTTGATCCTGGAATAACATTCCTGTCCCAAAATGTAGTTCTTACCCTATCCCTACCCCTAAACCTAACCATAACTTTATAAGGAGATAACACTGATGTTGAAGCACCTCACCCTTGTTCTAAGCCTAAACTTGACATAAACTGTAAACTTGTCCCTCAAATTTGATTGGTTGATTGGAAAGTTGTTCCAGGATTAACAAAGATGTAGATCCAGGAACATGTGGTACTTGGTGAAATCACGTTGACCTATGTGAACGTTTAGGGAACAGTAACATTGTATCATTCTTCAAACCTTATGGAATGTTAGGCTACTTTTGAATCTGAACGTTCTGAAACATGTAACATTTAAAAAACATTAGACGAACAATCCAACTGAAAAGTTTCTGAAATAACGTGTCCCATGATCATTAGTTTTTGTGCTAAAGTTTTGAGAAAATTAATAAGCAGATATAACTTTGAACGAACGTTTTATTGATGTTACTGGAAGAACGTTTGTTCATTACTTTGAGAGAACGTTCCCTGTTCGCTGGGATTGAGAAAATGTGCAAAAAAGTTAGAGAAGTTCACAGGGTCACACAACAACTCTAAGTGTGAAACCACACACTCTCGAAAAACACCTACACACTCGCAATCTCTCTCTCTCTCTCTCTCTCTCTCTCACACACACACACACACACACATACACACTCCAGTATATTACCATAACATTCTATTCATCAAAGAATCCTGAAAAACAAAAAGTATCTCCAACACTGATAATAATCATAAATGTTTCTTGAGCATTAGATTAGGATTAGATTAGATTAGATTAGAAAAACTTTATTAATCTCGATAGGGAAACTGGTTTTCCACCAATTTACACCATACAGCCAACAAACACAATACAGAACTAACAGACAGATAAATAATTCTGCATTAAGAGATTATTAAAACCTGATTAAGAACAAGTGAGACATGATTAGAAAAAGATTCAGTTTCACAATTCAAAAGTGCAGAATGCAAAGAACTGTAAAAATAATGTTTAAAGCAGGGCTCAGTAGCTTCGGGACTTCTTCGCTGTATTCTCGCTTTTTGCTCGCAGGTTTCTCTCTAGAGCTCCCCCCACAGCTTCGGAATAGATATTTGACAACACTGTTGTAAAAACTCGTTGGCGACTCTCAGACACCAGAGGCTAGTAGATCAACGACATCAAAGCAGATGGGACATTCTTTAAAACGTCTTCTTCATTCGGGTTCGGACAGCGTGAGGGAGCGCAATAATGACAGCATTTTAGCAGATTTCTTTTGGCCGTAACGCAATTGTTTACATCGCGAGACCTGATATCACGTGATACTTCCTGACGCAGCGGCCGGCGGTCCGCCGGCTCAAAGTTGCAAGTGCGGATTTTCGGCTCACGGGCACCAGGGGGGTGCGAAACGACCACCATTCAACCCGAAATAAGTAATATAACCATTACAATGACTCCGAAGCTGTTCAGTTAAGGTAAAAAAGTTACTTAGTTCACCTTTAACAATTAACAGTGTTCGTTGTAATATCTGACCGCTGCAGGAACAAAAGACCTTCTCATTCGCTCACTAGAGCACCGAAACATTACTAATCGCTCACTGAAAGAGCTTCTGAGTCCTTTAAAAAAAATTGTGTAATGGATGGCCTTCAAAAAGCAAGACAATTTTTAGTTTCGACCTTATCGTCTTCTCCACAGCAACCTCAAGTAAGTCTGGCGAAAGACCAAAAACCGAACCAGCTCTCTTGATCAGCTTATTTATCCTATTTTTGTCCTCAACAGATATGCTTGTCCTCTGCTTTTGAAGAGTTGCCGTTCTCCCAAATATGGCACCATCCTATCCCTGTGTAAAACCACAGCCTGTCCCCCAGGCCTCTTCCGAACACAATAAACAGACTCTCCAAGCCTCTTCACTATGTAACAGGGTCTTTCCCAGGCACAATCCAGCTTGGGTGAACGTCCCTTTTTCCTCTTCGGACTATAAACCCATACCAGCTCTCCAGCATTAAAATCACGTCCCGTTCAATGATGGTCATATGCCCGTTTTTGGCGTATACCCGCCTGACTACGAGCAAACTCATGGGCTGACTGCAGCCGGTCCTGTAGCTGATGGGCATACTCCAATCCGGGTGCAGACTTTGGTGCATCTGGTGGTTGACCCATCAACAGGGAGGATGGGGTTCGCAGTTCTCTGCCCAGCATGAGGAGAGCTGGCGTACATCCAGTGGTCTCCTGCACCGCACTCCGACTTGCAGGACCATCGGCAACTGAAGATCCCAGTCCTTTTGATCCCCGATAATACAACGCTAGTCCTAGGAAAGCCCTCAACTGCCTAAGGCTGCTTGAGACCGGCCAATCACGAACAGCTGCCGTCTTCTGCTCATCAGTGGCCACCCCTGCCGCACTCACATAGTGGCCCAGGAAGGTCACGGCTTTCTGCATCAGCTGGCACTTCTCCGGATGCAATTTCAGACCAGCCTGGGCTATTCTGGTCATGACAAGGTTGAGGGCACTCAGGGCCGATTCAAAGTCTTTTCCATGCACTAAAATGTCATCCAAATAGACATCTCTCGGAATACCCTGGAGCACCCGCTCCATCAGCCGCTCAAAGGTTGCTGGAGCATTGCACAGACCAAAGGGCATGGTCTTTAATTGCCAGAGGCCTGTCCCTGTCGTGAAGGCAGTCTTCGGTCTCGCGTCAGCACTGAGAGGGACCTGCCAATACCCACTACGCAGATCTAGAGAAGAAAACCACCTGGACCCAGCTATCCGATCCAGAGACTCATCTATCCGATGAAGCGGGTAAGAGTCCTTGACAGTCACCTTATTCAGGCATCTGAAGTCAACGCAGAAACGCCATCCGCTATCCTTCTTAGGGACCAATACAACTGGTGAGGCCCACGGGCTTTCCGGTGGCTCTATAATTCCCGAAGCCTTCATCTCTTCTAGGATGTGATCTGCAGCCGACTGCCTTATGGGAGGTAACCGTCGCGCACATTGCCGAATGGGTGGTGCATCCCGCGTGTTTATACAATGCTGTACCAACTTTGTCTGCCTGGCTGAGGCAACAAAGAGGTTATCGTGGCATTCTCTCCCAAACAGTTTTTTCCACTTGCATCAAAACTGGGCTCTCCCCAACTTGACTGCAGTTCCCACTATCAGAGACGGCAGGTGGTGGAGCGGTGTAAAGCCCGACTGCAGAGCCAGAAAATTGTGTCTCGACAGACTGTAACGTTGGTGACAAAATGGGAGAGTTTGGACCTGGGACCCCCTGGGCTTGTGAGCTAGGATTCAGACGACCCACATAGCGTGACTGCGGACCCGGCCATACAGAATTAAAGTGAATTGGCACCAAACATTTTCCAGCTAGCGTTAAGTCGCTGCCCTCAAGTCCAAAACCTCAGCTGCCTGATGTAGGCAGCCCAGGAGACAATATTCTGGAATCTCAGCGGCCCAAACCCACATAACTGTACTGTGTCCCTCCAAACAGGCACATCAGAGCCTGTGCAATTTTAATAAGTTTGACTCACACCAGCTGGAACAAGACTGAAACTCCCTTCTGTAAACAAGATCATCGCCCTGATTAAGTAGACTTTATCACTAAGGCAGTGTCATCAGTTTGTACCCGGCACCAGTGGCGTAGGCAGAAATTGTATTTCGGGCGGGCCAGTGAAAAAGTGAGTGGGCCTATAGTTTTTCTTAGAAAAAAAATTACTTCATGACTGCAAAAACAGTTACACCTTTATTTTGCAATATTCGGCAAAGACAATAACAAAACACTGTCTAATCATCATGTTCAACCAAGAGAGCTCAATAAAGGCTGGACAAACCAGCATAGACAATAACCTGACTATTTTATTCAGGCTAGTCAGAAGTGCAAAGACAGTTCACCCGAATATAAAGTAGGCTAAAAGTAAAAGAAATTCAAATAATGGAAACTGAGCAGAGCACGGCCTTGAAACTTATCCAGTGAAACGGAGTGGGGCTTGCTCACCTGGTGTTTTTCACATGCCTGTCGTAGGTGCTTCCAGTCCACAAACCCCTCTCTCGCAAATGGGCTGTCAGCTCCGCTGGGAAAATGTCTGCACATTTTACAGAAAATCCCGTCCTTAATTAGGACTAAAGCTCCTTGATTCTCCATTCTTGACAATGCAGTCTGAAGGAAATACCTTCAAATTGGGTTGTGAAGGTGGTTCATCAATTGCAGTAAGATCGGCGGGTAAACCCTCGTCAGGCTGACCGGGAGAGAGCACTGGCACTGCCGCCAGGGAACAAGCGCAAGCCGCCACCGGCGCCTGACTAGCCTTCTTGTGGGTTAATGAGTCTGAAGAACTGGGCTGGGTGGATTCGGTAGATGAAGGCAGTGGCGTGTCTTCTTCCTCAACTCTTGCTTTTTTCAATAAAAAAATTAAAGAAACTTGTTAAGCCATTATTGTGGTGATGTTAATACATTGGCTAAAGGCCGCCAGAGCCCGCTCCCAGAGAGTCTTCCTGTCGGAACCCCTAGCAACCAACGGAGGGAGGCTTTCTACAACTTGCTTCAACAATTCCATTTTATTCGGAAAGCAACTTAAACACACACACCATTCAACAATAAATCAGGTTTATATTAATACATTTTCTTAGTGAGTAATGTGGGCGATTTCATTGACAGGGCTAAAAAAAATTGTCCTGTACAAAGACAGTGCTGCTATAATTAATAAAGTGAACCTAACTTAGAAATTGGGCTCTATATGAGTTTAGTGATTCAGGTCAAATGATTGTGAAATAATGATTATGTTAAAACACAACCAACACCATATCACCTTTTCTATTTGTTCATCTGGCTGTTATAACTCAGATACAGCAGCCAAACAAAATCTAAAGGTAATGATTTAAGGGTCAAGAGCCCAACTAAAACAAACATAGATCACCATAATGGTGACTTAAATGTACGGTTTTCTCCTTCAGTGATTCTGCTTGTTAACATCACGTGTCTTCAATGTTGGCAATAAAAAATAAAGAGTTCTTAATTCATCATCTGTCTGTTATTCAAATATTTTTGTTTAAAAAAAACTTTTTGTACATTTGATTCATTTTAAATGGTTAACTTTTAAGGAATTAATTTGATTAATTATTACTCAATTCTAATTTGTTAAATTTAATTAATAATATTGCTTGTAATCTGTTGCCACAATTTTATTGCGTAGATATAGCGTATTCATTTTTACAGTGTACGCACTTGCACTGAACATTACTAATATGGCGATAAGACATTGGATAAATATTTTAATCAACATATGACAAGCAACTACTTTTCCCAAAATGAATAAACATAGTTGACCAAATATAACAGGATGACTCGTCGAATACGTGAGCATTGCGCTGATTGTATGTTGACACAATAATATTTCTGAGGTAAAATAAACTGAATCACGCTCTGACACTCTCTGAAAAACATCTACAATGATATTTTTACTTGCGTAGTTATGAATGCACAGCAATACCACACAAAGAAAAAGACTTAAGAAAATAAACAATGCCAGGAAAACTCTGTGTACTGGAAGAATGAAACTTGAGGCGGGGAATTTTGTACACTACAGATCATTCATTAGACACTACAACAAAAATGGAGAACAGCATCCAAAGCAATTACGTAAATAAGTTTAATAATCACAACTTGTTTACTAAGGAATAAATTGTATACTGTATTCACTGCAAGTATTGTACTGAATATTGTGTATGTATGCCTACTGACTGTCTGTATATTCAGCACTTGCATACTGTAAAATGACAGTAGTCCAACTGTAAAAGCCATAAATGTTACTGTAAAAAAATAACTAAATGTAAAGAATGTTACACAAAAGAGTTGTGCAACTGCAAAATCAAGGTCAATGAGAGATTCATACACACACTTTTCCTCCTCTCACACACTCTTCCTCCTCTTACACACACTCTTCCTCCTCTAACACACAATCTTCCTCCTCTTACACACACTCTTCCTCCCCTTACACACACTCTTCCTCCTCTAACACACACTCTTCCTCCTCTTACACACTCTTCCTCCTCTTACACACACTCTTCCTCCTCTAACACACACTCTTCCTCCTCTTACACACACTCTTCCTCCTCTTACACACACTCTTCCTCCTCTAACACACACTCTTCCTCCTCTAACACACAATCTTCCTCCTCTTACACACACACTCTTCCTCCTCTTACACACTCTTCCTCCTCTAACACACAATCTTCCTCCTCTTACACACACAATCTTCCTCCTCTTACACACACTCTTCCTCCCCTTACACACACTCTTCCTCCTCTAACACACACTCTTCCTCCTCTTACACACACTCTTCCTCCTCTTACACACACTCTTCCTCCTCTTACACACTCTTCCTCCTCTTACACACTCTTCCTCCTCTTACACACACTCTTCCTCCTGTTACACACTCTTCCTCCTCTTACACACACTCTTCCTCCTGTTACACACACTCTTCCTCCTGTTACACACACTCTTCCTCCTCTAACACACTGTTACACACACTCTTCCTCCTCTAACACACACTCTTCCTCCTGTTACACACACTGTGTCGTTTGTTCAGAGACTGTAGTGCTCTTAAATGCACTGAAAATGTTATTAGACCTTTTAAACGTTCTTCTGCGTTTCTCTGTTGTTTTGGCAGTTTGTTGTTATATTACTTACTTTTCCTCTTATCACGTGACATCACTGACTACTGTGCGTATATAAGACACACACACTAACTCACTGATACAGCAAACGCTCAAACTAAGACACAACTCCATTTGACTCACAGACTCTTCTCCAAGGTAATGTATTCTTCCTAACAGTCTTTATTTCTGATGTATTTAGAATATCATACCTCTTATTCACATTCCCTCATATAATTATATATCTGTACTTGTATTGTCTGTTGTCTTTTTTGTCTATTGTGTATTTTTATATACATTTCTTTTTCTTTTTAATTTTCTTATTACATGTGTCTTAATAGTTTTACTCTGGAATCTTCTGTCACAAAGACCAAGTCCTCGTGTGTGTAAGCTATAAATCTAGTCCTGAATCTGATATATAAAACTTTTGAACAAGATCATGTTTGAATTTACCAGTTCTCTCTTATTGCAGAAATGAATCAATAATAGAGATTTTCTTGGTAACACTTTACAATAAGGATTCATTAGTGAACATGAACTGAGAATGAACAATACTTCTCCAGCATTTATTAATCTCAATGTTAAAGGGTTAGTTCACCCAAAAATGAAAATTCTGTCATTATTTCTGTCGCTCCACATTAATATCAGACCTTCGTTCATCTTCAGAACACAAATTAATATTTTTTAATGAAATGCGAGAGCTTTCTGTCCCTCCATCAGAAGCAATTCACACATTCAAGGTCCAGAAAGATAAGAAAGACATCATTAAAGTTCTCAATGTGACTCCAGTGGTTTAACTTTAATCTTATGAAGCGACGCGAGTGTTTGTGTGAGAAAAACATAATTTACAAAAAAGCTCTCAGTTTCATTAAAAAGATCTTGATTTGTGTTCTGAATATGAACGAATGTCTCACAGGTTTGGTACGACACGAGGGCGAGTCATTAATGACTTTCATTTTTGGGTGAACTAATTCATTTACTTTTATTTTAGCATTTACTAATACATTATTAAAATCAAAAGTTGTTAACATTAGTTAATGCACTGTGAACTAACACGAACACACAATGAACGGATGTATTCTTAACTAGCGTTAACAAAGATGAACAAATACAGTAACAAATGCTCATGTTAGATAATACATTAATGTGAACTAGTGAAACCTTATAAAGTGTTAAAATTTTCTTTTTATTGCAATTAAACAAGTAAAAATGTACTTTTCTAGGATGTTATGGTTCGTGACAACAGTGAATCTGCAATCTGACATTTCTATCTTAAAAAAATATCCCCAGATCCTGAAAATGCTGTTATTCGTGGTCGTCCTGACTCTCACTCTCCAGCCGGCTCTGAGTCAGCGCTGTGTTAAAGAGGGGAATCCAGCTCAGTATGACACCTTCATTAAACAGCACATACACAACAACGTCCCAGACACTCTGGACAAAAGTCGATGGCAGAAGTTCATTGACCGCATTGACACCTGGCTCAGGCCGATTCAGTCCTTCTTTCCCGAAGCAGAACAAAGGAATGTGTTAGGTGTGTGTTCAACAGGGGGAAAGATATATCCTAACACCGTAAACCTCTGCATCAGCAAGAAGCCTCTCAGCTTCTACAATGTTTACATCAATGATAAGAAGCAGGTCACGGATGTCAAACCAATGAATCAACATGTTATTCTTGGCTGTGAAAAAATCGAGAATAAATGTCTACCTATTCATTTTGAGGCAAATACAAATGACGTTGAACCAGATAATAATCAACCAAACTGCAGTGGTTGAGCTCTGGAACACACAAGCTTTATTCCTGATGTTGAAAGTCTTCTGACCGACAGAAATGAGGTTCTGGATGATGTCACTCTTAAGCTTTGCTTCTTTCATTTTTATCTAATCAATGTTGAAAAGTGAATTAATGTGTGGATGTCTGCACATTACACACACACACAGCTTAATTATCATTAAATAAAGAGCATTAAAAAAATTCTGTATTTTTTCATGAACACACACACACACACACACACACACACACACACACACAGTTTGTTCTTCATGACACAGGATAACTACGTTTTAAATAATAACAATATTTATTAAGAAGTGAATCATATCACTTCCAGGGTTATTATTGTTAACTAAAGATATTAAAAAAATGACATAAATATTAGATGAAAAATTATGTTGCCTTGGCAATAAACAGCAATACGTTTAATATATACGTTTAATATATAATATATACAAAATATACTGTATATATATATATTTATATAGTCATGGTGTGAATCTACACATATCCATAATGGTCACAGTAACACTCGTGTGTGGAGGTTTGTGTTGTTCACTTCAGCACTGTGATGTTGCATATACTGCACACATGACTTTTTTACATTGACTGTATACTAGACCTATCCTGAACTACACAATCTTGTCTTTCACTGTATTTCAGAGAGTTTTGCAGAGGAAATCCTGCATGAATTCATATATATATTGATGAGGCAGGGTTCAACCTCACAAAAGCAAGAAGGAGAGGCAGAAATATCATTGGCCACAGGGCTATAATCAATGTCCCAGGGCAACGTGGGGGTAACATCACAGCATGGGGTTCTCCTCCGTCATGCCAAAATGGGCCCTTACAACACACCTCATATTCTAGCGTTTTTGGACTGATTGCACCACATGATCACAGCCGGTAATCAGGGTTGGGGAGTAACGGAATACATGTAACGGCGTTATGTAATCAGGATACAAAAATCCAGTAACTGTAATCCGTTACAGTTACGTCAAAAAACGTAGTAATCAGATTATAGTTACATTTTGAAAAAAGAGGGAATACTTTCAGGATTACAATGGTTTCATTTAAAACTAAATAAATAAGTATTTTGGCATAATAACACTATATGAAGCGCTGCTTGATTATACAGTAGTTCCTGATTCTGTTGACAGTAATGACTCACGTGTGCGACCCGGTCGCTGGTGCATGTGCAAATAACAGCTTTCTACAATCTCCTCAGATGCAGATTGAATCACTGCTGCTAGTAGAAACGATGCTGCCAGCGGGTAAAATTGCTTTTAATTCATGGAAATTCCGCTGCTATTTTGGAGAGTAGCTTTTTTAGTACCCAAAATGTCCTTTCTTATCTTTTCTCACGTAACGGGAAGTTCGCTGTCTAGGTAACGTAGGGGAACTCCCACTGCCGACGCCCCAAGTTCAGTCAGGCAAATTAAGAAAGATCACGGCTTTAGGCAACATGTAGGCCTATTTTAAAATAAACTAATATGTAGATCGTGTAAAATTTTTAAATGTTGTGTTTTTATTTTTTAGTTAAAAAAGTTAAAAAATAAAACAAAATAATCTGTAATACCATACATTAGCCACTAGATGTCTGTATAGCCCGTTACATAAATTTGTCTGTGTGAGTATTTTGAAAATATTGTACACTGGACCAAATTCTTAATAAATAAAAGTTTTTTTAATATTTTTTTTATAATATTTCTTCTTGCTTGACTTTATTTATATACGTGACCTTGAAGTAATCCAAAAGTAATCAGTTACATTACTTTCATACTATAGTACTTGGATTACGTTACTGAATACTTTTTTTATGAAGTAATTTGTAACTGTAACGGAATACATTTTTAAAGTAACCCTCCCAAGCCTGCCGGTAATGAAATGCTCCAGATGCAATACACTGTCATCTGGGACAATGTGTCATTCCACCGCTCTGCTTTGGTCCAGAACTGGTTTCAACACCATCCACAGTTGACAGTACTATACCTTCCACCATACTCTCCGGGCCCTATCTTGCACCCAGCGCAATTGACTTTGTACACGACGCATGTATCATTCCTACTTTGCACCCGCGCACAGCGGACTTCCCTCCACAAGGTTATAATCGTTAACGAAAAAGAACGAAAAAACGAAAACTAGGTGGGAAAAAACATTGTCGTTAACTGAAATAAAAATAAAAACGAGGCATTAAAAAAACGATAACTAACTAAAACCGTAATGTGTGTTTGGCAAAACTAACTAAAATAAAATAAAATTATAGAGTAAATGTCCTTAGTTTTCGTCTTTGTCAAGGTCTTTCATTTTTTAACGCTATTTAAAACACGCAGCGTATTCGTTCAGCTGCATTTCCTTTCCCTGCTCTCCCTCAGTCTCTCTGTCACATGCGTCTCTCACATGCGCGCGCGCGCGCACACACACACAGCCCCTCCCCTCCGTGCACACCGCGTCTCCATGAGAACGAATGTTCGTTCGACGTTGAAAGCAAGTTCGCGAAAGGTTGGTATCTATCTCGTGAACACCTTTACACAATCACACATTAAAAAGTGGTATAAAATTATGGAACGTTACTTTTGAATCTGAACGTTATGAAACAAGTAACATTTAAAAAACTTTACATTTAAAAACAAACATCCAACTGAAACATTCCAACTGAAACATTTGAACTGAAACATTCCAGAAGAAACATTCCCTGAATGATGTTTCTGGACCAGATCACTTTGACTGAACGTTATATTAATGACTGGAAGAACGTTTGATCACAACTTTCATGAGTTTTTCCTTTACTGAGAGTTTGTTCATCAGTTGAACAGATTTGGTGTGTTTTTGACGGACAATAGAATCACATTTTTGGGATATTTTGGGGATATTTAATTTAATTTTATCAATCAATAAATTCCTCTTGAAACAAACTTTGTTGTATTATTTTAATTTAATACTGTGAAGCTGCTTTGATACAATCTGTATTGTGAAAAGCGCTATACAAATATACTTGACTTGACTTGACCTCTTTTTTGTTCCCGTCTGAGATGAAATAAGGCTCTTCCCTGAGATCTGTTTCCCGAACGGGACGTCCTGAAGAGTTTGAGGCGTTTCAGATCCGAGACTCCGGGTCGCGACTCTCACAGGCGTTACATGGACGTGTTAAAGTCTGAACGTGTCATGAAGCGTTTCACTGTTTTACTGCTGCTTTCCCACACTGACTCCTCACAAACACACACACACACACACACACACACACACACACACACTGACTCCTCACACACACACACACACACACACACACACACACATAGGCGTTACATGGACGTGTTAAAGTCTGAACGTGTCATGAAGCGTTTCACTGTTTTACTGCTGCTTTCCCACACTGACTCCTCACAAACACACACACACACACACACACACACACACACACACACTGACTCCTCACACACACACACACACACACACACACACACACACACACAGGCGTTACATGGACGTGTTAAAGTCTGAACGTGTCATGAAGCGTTTCACTGTTTTACTGCTGCTTTCCCACACTGACTCCTCACAAACACACACACACACACACACACACACACACACTCTCACTCTCTCTCTCTCACACACACACACACACACACACACACACACACACACTCCTCTCGTCTCCTTGTGTCCATTAAGGATGTGTGTAGATTCACACCATGACCAATCAGAGCTGAGCTTTGACTGGGTCATGTGTATTCATGTTCACCATACAGTGGGGAGAACAAGTATTTGATACACTGCCGATTTTGCAGGTTTTCCCACTTACAAAGCATGTAGAGGTCTGTCATAGGTACTCTTCAACTGTGAGTGACGGAATCTAAAACAAAAATCCAGAAAATCACATTGTATGATTTTTAAGTAATTAATTAGCATTTTATTGCATGACATAAGTATTTGATTACCTACCAACCAGTAAGAATTCCGTCTCTCACAGACCTGTTAGTTTTTCTTTAAGAAGCCCTCCTGTTCTCCACTCATTACCTGTATTAACTGCACCTGTTTGAACTTGTTACCTGTATAAAAGACACCTGTCCACACACTCAATCAAACAGACTCCAACCTCTCCACAATGGCCAAGACCAGAGAGCTGTGTAAGGACATCAGGGATAAAATTGTAGACCTGTACAAGGCTGGGATGGGCTACAGGACAATAGGCAAGCAGCTTGGTGAGAAGGCAACAACTGTTGGCGCAATTATTAGAAAATGGAAGAAGTTCAAGATGACGGTCAATCTCCCTCGGTCTGGGGCACCATGCAAGATCTCACCTCGTGGGGCATCAATGATCATGAGGAAGTTTGCCAATGACCATCTGGATGATCCAGAGGAGGAATGGGAGAAGGTCGAACTCCACTCGCCATGTTTGAAAGAAAGAGAAGGATGAGTACAACCCCAAGAACACCCCAAGAACACCAACCCCAAGAACACAACCGTGAAGCATGGAGGTGGAAACATCATTCTTTGGGGATGCTTTTCTGCAAAGGGGACAGGACGACTCCACCGTATTGAGGGGAGGATGGATGGGGCCATGTATCGCCAGATCTTGGCCAACAACCTCCTTCCCTCAGTAAGAGCATTGAAGATGGGTCCTGGCTGGGTCTTCCAGCACGACAACGACCCGAAACACACAGCCAGGGCAACTAAGAAGTGGCTCCGTAAGAAGCATCTCAAGGTCCTGGAGTGGCCTAGCCCAGGGGTTTTCAAACTGGGGGCCGCGGCCCCCTTGGGGGCCGCCAGGGGGGCCGCAGCAAGTTGAAAAAAAAAAGCGGGAAAAAAAGTTAAAAAACGTAAAAAAAAAAAAAAAGTGTTAATATGAGTATTGTTATGAAATAACATTATAATAATTTGTTGCATAGCCTATCTGAACATTATACTTTTAATGCTAATCTTTTAGAGATGAACTGATTGATCGGCTGGTGACCAGAATTGGCCGATTTTCGGGCGATTTTCAGTCTGACATATGCCGATTCAAATGCACTCGGGCGCCGCATGATTACCATCGCGTAACATCAGCATCACACGTGCACAGAACGCACATGTAGGAAACCTTGTGAATTACGGCCGTTTCAGACCGCGAGCGGCGCGTGAGCAGCGCGAATTTTTTTTCGGCGTGCATGTTCATTGAGTGCGTTCACACCGCGAGCAGGAGCAGCGCGTGAGCGTCAAGCAGGAGCGTCGCGTGCCGTGAGCAGCGGAGGGTTTCGGCGCCGTCTATTTTTGCTGCGCTGCTCACGCTCAATTAAAGCGAAAGCACACTTTTGATGGACAAAATAAATATGATTTCACACAAAAAGTACCAAAAATGCACATAATTTGCATGTATAGTGTGTTTTAACAAGAACTGGAGTAGGCTATGTCAGAAAAGAAAATGAAGACTCAAAAATATTTATAGAAAATGTACCCATTTAAACTTGTTTTTATTAATCAGTTTGGGTAAAAGTTGTGTTTTATAAAAAATATATTTATAGAAAATAAATATTTGTGTGTGCTGTAAAGTGGTTAGAAAAAATGAAATCAGAATCGGCTAAAAGCTGTATCTGCAGGTCAAACTCAATGAAAAATCGGAATCGGTCTTGAAAATTGTAATTGGTTCATCTCTATAATCTTTCTGATTGGCTGGTATCAAACACCATCACATAATCTGATGTTCACCTAGATGTTTTATTTATTTATTTCTACATTTGCCGCAGTATTGTCGATGGGTTCAATAACACATCCTGCAAAAGGGGGGCCTTGGCCAGAACCTAGTAGTATTTGGGGGGCCTTGTCATGGAAAAGTTTGGGAACCCCTGGCCTAGCCAGTCTCCAGACCTGAACCCAATAGAAAATCTTTGGAGGGAGCTGAAAGTCCGTATTGCCCAGCGACAGCCCCGAAACCTGAAGGATCTGGAGAAGGTCTGTATGGAGGAGTGGGCCAAAATCCCTGCTGTGTGTGTAGCACGCCCGCCGTCCGGCTGGCGGTACTGCAGTAAATGTTCTGTTTGATTAAAACAAAGAGACACAGACAGTTGTGCTGTTGTTAGCCACGAGTCGCTCTTGTAATCTTTATTACAATAATTCAATATTATATGTATTGTATAATCAAATCACAATATCTTGTCACCATACATATGACTCACTCAAACAAAACACCAATAAACATGTGTCATATCACTCTTGTGTCCTGAGTCTTTCTTCTTATACTCAATTCGTATTTTCCTCAGTTAACTTAATACTTTCTCTGTAACCCATACATCCCCATGTATTACCGTCTCTATAGTCAGAGCAAAAGTGTCATATAGTACATACTGTATAACTAAATAGTAGAGCAACCATAGGTTAGATCCTATAACCATTTAAACTTAATTCCTAAATACAGTACTCAGGCTATACTTAATCAAAAGATCAATAAAACATATTATAAAATACAAATATCAACAATAACCAATCTTGTATGCAAATATTATATAAGTATAATATTAAACAATTACATATACTTCAGTCGTTAAACCCAGGCGATTGCTCAAAACATCGCTCTTTCTACTATAAACACAATTATAACACTATTAACATTATAAACATTACGTTACCTTAGGGATTCAGTGTGTTGGAGCCTTAAACCATTCAGATTAAATTATATTAATACAAGGCCGGCCGCGGCACAACCGCGAATGCACCGTAATTTTCATAAACATATCACCATCTCTATTCGACGTCTTAACTACTCAGGAAATGTATATAACCCTCTTAAAACAGTGTACACACGTTATCAACACATTGTTTCATGTTATATATTGTCCATGGTGATTGACTTCACCCACCTGTTTGATTAAAACAAAGAGACACAGACAGTTGTGCTGTTGTTAGCCACGAGTCGCTCTTGTAATGGCGTCTTCTTCTACGCGACTCAAAGTTACCCTCAAACTCTGCGCTCAGCACATGGTCTCCCCCTAATGTCCGCTGAGGGTATTACGCACCAACAGTACAGCATACCAAATTGTCTCTGCGCATACTCACAGTAGTTGAAACAATATCATCAAAATAATTAAATAAATCAAACACATCAAAAGAAAATAATTATTCCTGTGACTATACATGCAGGGTGTCACATGTGCAAACCTGGTCAAGAACTACAGGAAACATCTCAGGTTACAACAGTAACCTATGTTCCCTGAGAAACAGGGAATGAGACACTGCGTCGAATGACGCTAGGGGAACACCTCAGGCGTGACAGGTGTCTGAAATCACTATCAAATCAAGGCAATCATCTTGACCGGCGACAGACCGTAAATCATTAACGTGCGACCTGCAAGTATAAAAGGGCACCTTGCAAACATGAAAATCACCTTATCGTCTGAAGGGACTATTTGGTAGGCAGGCCCCGAGGCATGGCAAGGAGACGCAGTGTCTCGTTCCCTGTTTCTCAGGGAACATAGGTTACAGTCGTAACCTGAGACGTTCCCTTTCGAAAGGGAACTCGCACTGCGTCGAATCGTCATTCGACGCAGTGCGAGTTCCCTTTCGAAAGCTAGGGGAACGATATACCCACGCCGCCATGCTAAGGGGAGTGCATGCCAGGTGACAGTGACAACTGTCAGAACCAGCATATTCAAATGAAACGCTAGAACCACTCACCCTCAGGTCACACTGGGCTGTCAGTGACAGCATTCCCTACGGTCATAGCCCAAGCTATAAGCCTCGCAGGAAAACCTTCATAAACATGGTTAAATGAAATGTCTACCTGGGCCTGCTCAGGGCCTGGAACCACAGCTTCCAATCAGAAGGGGTCCCTTCTATGGAATGTGGCTAGGGAACCCGAAGGAACCCCAGCCAATCACTATTCAGGGGAACGTACTCACCCCGAAATGCCACCAGGACGGCCTGACCACATAGATTCCTAGTCTGGCCACTTCCTGTCTGTCCAAAGACAGAGCCTCTGGACACTTGCCTTAGGTAAGGCATCCAACCCGAGGGACTGCGAAGCTGGCAGTGAACCACTCGGCCCCGATCTCAGAGACGGGATATCCCGGAGAGTATGACTCAGCATAGTGCTTTCCAACCCTTGCTAGCGAGGGGAGTTTCTCTACTCGATCCACGGATCTACCCAGTGTTTGTGTTTCAAAACACTGAGGAGGCCTGTGAAGGCCTAAGGGCTGTTCTAACTGGGAGGCCTCACGAGAGGCCTACGACCGTCTGACCAGACAAAGGAGTCCGCGTGCTCATAGTGACCCTCGGTGAGGGGAGCACATGGTCCGCCTGGTAGGCAAACCAGGCTGTTGGCAGAAAAAGAGGTTCCGGGAGGGAACCAGTAGCAGAGAATGAACACTTTAGTCGAGCCAGGGCGCAAGCTCGCCTTCAGCAGCTGGCTGCTAAGGCCAGCTGAACTGATAGCAAGAGGCCACTAGCTTCCTGAACCCAGCTCCGCTAGGAAACCACTCAAAGGGAGGCCTGGTGAGGCCTACTACCTGATAACCACAGTCTGTGGGAGCTCACCTTCAGGGACGCCTGGTGAGGCCTACTACCTGATAACCACAGTCTGTGGGAGCTCACCTTCAGGGAGGCCTGGTGAGGCCTACTACCTGATAGCCACAATATCTGGGAGCTCACATTCAGGGAGGCCCGGTGAGGCCTACTACCTGAGAATCACAGCATGTGAGAACTCACCTTCAAGGAGGCCCGGTGAGGCCTACTGCCCGATAGTAAGTCAGGCTAGCTGTCCAGTTGCTTGTCCTTGCCTCCAGGGAGGCCTGGTGAGGCCTACTACCTGATATCCAACGTAAGTGGGAATTCACCTTCAGGGAGGCCGGGTGAGGCCTACTACCTGATAACCATCTTAAGTGGGAATTCACCTTCAGGGAGGCCTGAGGAGCCTACTACCTGATAGCAACTGGTAACTATGAGCCCGGAGTCCGGGTGATAGTTCCAAGGCGGCCTGTTAAGGCCAGCCAGCTGGTGACTCGCCTATCAGGGAGGCCTAGTTGGGCCTGCTAGCTGATAGCAAGTCAATTCTGCTACAAAGGTACACTGTTGGGAACCATACTACACCAACATAGCTATTGGGTCCAGGCACAGGTGGCATAAAACGGCTAGCTACCTGGTAGCGGCTATACAGTATGTCCCACAATGTTGGGACTCACCTCCGAGGAGGCCTGTTTAAGGCCTACTACCCATCAGTGAATCAACTGCCCGAACCACCAAGGCCAACCACGTGAAGTAAGCTGGCCTACAGCGGCCTATTGGGCGGACGTATCTTTGAAGTAGCGTTCAAACAGACAGTCCCTGAAGACGATAAGATGATTTTCATGTTTGCAAGGCGCCCTTTTATACTTCCAGGTCGCACGTTAATCATTCACGTTAATGATTCACGGGCTGTCGCCGGTCAAGGTGATTGCCGTGATTTGATAGTGATTTCAGTTGAGGCGTTCCGCTTTCGAAGCAGTGCGAGTTCCCTTTCGAAAGGGAACGTATGATCTCTGTAATTGCAAACAAAGGTTTCTGTACCAAATATTAAGTTCTGCTTTTCTGATGTATCAAATACTTATGTCATGCAATAAAATGCTAATTAATTACTTAAAAATCATACAATGTGATTTTCTGGATTGTTGTTTTAGATTCCGTCTCTCACAGTTGAAGAGTACCTATGATACAACTTACAGACTTCTACATGCATTGTAAGTGGGAAAACCTGCAAAATCGGCAGTGTATCAAATACTTGTTCTCCCCACTGTATATATATATATATACTGTATATGTTGATGCTTCAGCTTAAACTTATTTCTGTTTATTGCCAAGGCAACATATTTTTAATCTAATATTTATATTGTTTATATCTTTAGTTAACAATAATAACCCTGGAAGTGATATGATTCACTTCTTAATAAATATTGTTATTATTTAAAACGTTATACTGTTACAGTAGTTATACTGTGTCACGCAAGAACAAACTATGTGTGTGTGTAAAAAACCAGATTTTTTTTAATGCTCTTTATTTAATGCTAATTAATAAAGCAAAAGGCAAACAGAAAGCTGTGTGTGTGTAATGTTCAGATATCCACACATTAATTCACTTTTCAACATTGGTTAGATAAAAATGAAAGAAGCAAAGCTTAAGAGTGACTTCATTCAGAACCTCATTTCTGTCGGTCAGAAGACTTTCAACATCAGGAATAAAGCTTGTGTGTTCCAGAGCTTAACCACTGCAGTCTGGCTGATTATCATCTGGTATAGCATCTTCATTTGCCTCGAAATGAATAGGTAGACATTTGTTCAAGGTTTTTTCACAGCCAAGAATCACATGTCGATTTGTTATGAATTTGACCTTCTTGACCCTCATCTTACTGTTGACAGTAACATTGTAGAAGTTGAAAGGCTTCTTGCTGATGTAGAGGTTTTTACTCGGAAATATCTTTCCCTCTGTTGAACACACATCTAACACTTTATCATATTCTGATTCTGAATAGAGAAAGAAGCTCTGAATCGGCCGGTGCCAGGTTTTAATTTTGGTAATGAACTTGTGCCATTCTTTGATGTCGTCACTCTTTGGGACGTTGTTGTTTAGGTGGTGTTTAAGGAAGGTGTAATGTTTCTCTGGATCCACCGCATTCACACAGCGCTGCGGACTCAGACCCGACTTACTCAGAGCCGGCTGACCCTTCTTACTCAGAGCCGGCTGACCCTTCTTACTCAGAGCCGGCTGACCCTTCTTACTCAGAGCCGGCTGGAGAGTGAGATTCAGGAGGATCACGAATAACAGCATTTTCAGAATCTGGGGATATTTTTTTAAGATAGAAATGTCAGATTGCAGATTCACTGTTGTCACGAACCATAAAATCATAGGAAAGTACAGTTTTACTTGTTTAATTGCAATACAAAGAAACACGTTACCATAAGCTTTCACTAGTTCACATTAATGTATTAACTAACATGAGCATTTGTTACTGTATTTGTTCATCTTTGTTAACGTTAAGAGCATCTGTTCATTGGTTGTTCATGTTAGTTCACAGTGCATTAACTAATGTTAACAATTTTTGATTTTAATAATGTATTAGTAAATGCTGAAAGTTCTGTCATTAATGACTCGCCCTCGTGTCGTACCAAACCTGTGAGACATTCGTTCATCTTCAGAACACAAATCAAGATCTTTTTAATGAAACCCAAGAGCTTTTTTGTACGAGGGAATGTGAATAAGAGGTATGATATTCTAAATACATCAGAAAGAAAGAAAGACCAGGAAGAATACATTACCTTGGAGAAGAGTGTGTGTCGAGTCAAGAGTTGATCTCAGTTTGAGCGTTTGCTGAGTGTATCGGAGAGTTGGTGTGTGTGTCTTATATACACACAGGTAATCAATGATATCTCATGTGAACATGTCAACTGTTATTAGACTGTCTACTTTTAAATTCAAATGTTATAAGCTTGTAAGAACGATAAGAGAGTTCAGGGTTTTCCTCTTTAAAATCTTTGAAAACATAAGTCTGAGTGAATCATTTTTACATTCCTTAGTGTCACGAACCCCGTGTGTTTTAGCCGTTCACACAAAGCTGTGGAAAAGTGGGATTGTAGAGGGAGACAACAACCAGTAAAACACAGACCTGCAACCATAGTTCGAATTACAGGGGGTACTGGGGGGTACTATACCCCCCAATGAAGACCCAGAGGACAGAAATATCAGTTTTGGGGGGGGTCAGATAATTTTTCTGATATTGTGAAAAAATATAATTACAGTTACAATACAAGTCAGCTCCTATTTTCACTGTAGGAACATTTTAATGTAAAGCGATTTCAGACACCCCTATTGTGGACCGTACCATTTTTAACCACCGTGGTAGAGAACAACTTCAACTTCTCAAGCAAGTGTCAACGTTAAATGACAAAACGCTAGTTTCATAAATGATCATTCTTTTCAACATTCCTTATTTGTATATTCAAAAATATTTAAAATAATCTAATTTAATACAGTTATAATTTTTCAATGTAAATTATTTAATTTTATTGGTAACAGCCTAGTGTCTAATTATTTTAATTGAATATATTTATCAAATTTAAGAATTTGAAATGAAAGATGGAGCATACATTTAATAAAATTAGGGGAAAATGCCCTTTATAAAGGTACAAAAGTGTTTTCAAACAGTGATGTAATGAAACATTGACAATTTAAGCTTGAAGGGAGTAAAGCCTCTGTTTAGGCTATTAAGGAAATGTAATTTTGCCAAAAGAAGAACTTTTATTTTAAATAAATGTTAATTTTAAATCAGCCTACTTCAGTGTGATATGTTACCATATTATCATGCTTTAACACTGAGAATTTGAATAATTGTAATGTGATGATCAGATGCAGATATCTAAATATAGGCGGTTTGTGGGTGGATTATTTATTTTTAATAGTGGATTCGGGTGACTCAAAGTGCACCAGATTAATGAATTTATCTTTAAAATGTACAAAATTTTCTTACGGGGGGGCATGCCCCCGGACCCCCCTAGAGATATCAAGCTCCACCAACAAAAAAATTTGGGAAACACATTAGGCTATATGATGATCTACAAAAAAATACATATTTAATTATCTTATTATTAAAATACATTATTATGATTTTACCCTGAAATAGGCAATAGGCATCTTGTAAAGGTATTACTTTTACTAGTAATTAGAATGGTATTTCAGTGCACTTAACTTCTAACTTTTGGGAGTTGATCAAAACAGTTCTCTTTTGGATATATAATAACAATGAGATATTCTGTAGCCTACTGATTATCAGTTTGTCGCATGTTTAGACCTTGTATGTGTGTTGCACAACACATGTTGCACTTGCCGATCACGGTGGGGATTGATATGGTAGTGGACCATGATGGTCATAGAAGAAGTGAAGGAGCAGTACCCCCCAATTATGGTGGGGTAATTCGCACTCTGCCTGCAACACACTCATTATACAGACACATGAATATTAAAATATGACCACGGTTAATAATATTAACATGAATATTAAAATATGACCACAGAGAGAAAAAACAGAGTTGATGTCACCTTGATGCATTTTAAAAATCTAACCCTATATAACAACAAACGACGGAGAAACGCGGAAGAACATTTAAAAGGTCTAATAACATTTCCAGTGCATTTACAGTCTCTGAACAAACGACACACATCAGTTTAACACAGGGTTCAGGGTCTAAACTGCTCACACTTGTTTCTGATGATGAGACCAAACCAACTTTATGGCTTTTGCACTACTGTATTTTTACTGTATGCAAGTGCTGAATATACAGACATTCAATAGGCATACTGTACAATATTCAGTGCAATACTGCACTTGCAGTGAATAACAATGTATTCACCCTACTACTGTACGCTGTGATTATTATACTTATTTACGTCATTGCAAAATTTGTTTACTTTGTTACAATATACTTTTGTCTGTAACTGCTTGCTTTGGATGCTGTTCTCCGTGTTTTTGTATGTAGTGTTGGATTGAAATGTGTTGCTGAAATGGAAAAAGACATTATTTAAAAGCCAGTTGCCGCAGCAGTGCCTAAACACTAGAAACCTTCAGTATTTCCCTTTTTAAACAACTGATGACTTAAAGAAATGACTTACGCTTTACTCAGATCACACCAGAGTGCTTAATCTCACCAGTATGACATGTCAGTTGAGATATAGACATCATTTACATGTCAGTTGAGATCATTTGCATATCAATCCTTGTGAAAAAAGTGAAGAAACTCGAGTACTGACTGAACTTGATCCCACTGATGCTGGTGACACCAAGAAGCGAACACTCTTAGTGCATATAATTTCCTCTTAGCTGGAGCTCTGGAGCTTAGGATGGTCTCAACAACCTCAGTTGAGAGGCCACTCTCTATAAGTTAAGAAGCCAAACCCATAGTTTCCAAATCTCTGGCCGGGGGTGAAATATATAGTGCCCCTCTGCCTGAGACAGAAGGTCTCTCCTGATCGGGATCTCCAAGGGAGGGCCGTCGAGGAGATGAATTAGGTCCACAAACCAAATTTGACTCGGCCAGCATGGTGCTAATAGCAGTAGACTTACTCCGTCCCGGCAGACTCTCTCCAGAACTCCTGAAAGCGTACAGACGTAACAGGGGGAAAAGCGTACAGACGTAGCCTCGGCTCAATACCAATGAACAATAACAAAAAACCCTGTCGGACGCGTACACCTGCTCTATAGCTCCATTCGCTAATAGAGACTCTACTTCTTGCTCCATTACCAGAGCCTGCTCGGGATGTACTAACGTGAGTAGCACCCCGTTGTAACGAGGTGGAGGAGAACCAAACTGGATTCTGTAACCTTTCTCTATTATCTGCAGGACCCACTGAGATATATTCGGCAGATTCTTCTACTAAGGGTACCAGTCTCTCGAGACTGGCCTCTGGTGTTAAAGCAACACTAAGGAACATTTTTTACCTTAAAATAATGTTTCCAAAATCGTATCAGTGGTTCATCAAGTCGTAACAGGGTGAAAGGCACTTCTGCCTCCGCTTTGCAGCCCTATAACCACACTATGCAAGTTTGCCAAACCGGGTCGCGTTTCTGTAGTTCGAATGAGACATAAGAAAACTACAAATTTGACTAGCTTTACGTCAAGCATTAATAGTCATTATTTAGTTTTTCTTCGTTTCTGATGTTGCAATATATCATACTTTCATGAAAGCATGCAACATACTCTACCTTGTCTGTGGACATCGTTCATTCCAAAGTCAGTGCTGGATAAACAGCGATCGAGCGTGCGACAGTAGGCTGCGGGCGGAGAAATGATTTACGACAGCGGTAATGGACAATTCCGCTTCCAACCTGTAGGGGGACCGCAGAGGAAAAGTTCCTTAGTGTTGCTTTAATGTAACAGCCCCTTCGGTGACCTGAAGCACCCTGGCAGGAAACAACCGAACTGACTGTTTTTGAGCCTGAGGGCGCGAGTCTGACGAAACGTCGAGTTGATGCTGAGCTTGAGACCGCTGCGTCCCGAGGCACCAAGGGTGGCGGGGTTGGCAGAACGGTCCCCTGAGGACCCCGAGGTGGAACGGGCACCATTTGATGAGGTGAACACCGCTCCACCCCACGCCTGTCCTCAACGGTGTGACGCACGTGGCGTCAGGACCGCTTATGAGCCGAAGCCTTCTTAGCCATAAGAACAGTCCTCAGATCCGGCTTTGGCTTAGAAGACTTCGGCTGAGAGTGTCGGCTCGGCCCCCATGACTTATTAGGAGGGGCACGAGACGCGACACTCTCTTTCTGTAGCGCGCGATATGAGGAGCTCGGCTGGGGATGCTCACGACCAGCATCCCCGGGGACTGGATTGTTTTTTAGTTTCTTGAAATCTCTCAACAACTGAATTTACTGAGTCGCCAAAGAGACCAGTAGGAGATATTGGAGCATCTAACAGAAAAGCCCGATCTTTCTCTTTTATCTCTGCTAATGTGTCTCTCAGTAGCTACGAGGGCTGCCATAGACCGCCCAAAAGCACGAGCGGTCTCCTTCGTAGCCCTGAAGGATAGATCTGTGGCCCAACGGAGTTCTCGAATTTCGTCGGGAGTCGGGACCCACACCCTCAGCTTTGTCCAGATCTCCCAACAGGTCTGCCTGATAGGCTTGAAGCACTGCCATAGTGTGAAGACAGGCTGTCTTAGATGTAGTTTTTAAAGGTTTAGTGGGCAGCACAGGAGCCTTCAGGGACGATGTTGAACCGGGAGACAGATAGCCCGGGGCATCGACCCATAACCATGTTCCTTCAGTCATCTTAAATCTGAATATGTATGCACCTGGGGACTGCAGAGACGGGAAGAATAAGCTCACTATGTAGATCGGGAAAAAATGGATGGCCCCGTGATGGAGATGATAAATTGGAAGTTAAAAAGCGCTCGTCTAACTCGTCTCTCGGCTGGCCACTCGATCTTTAATTTATCTACAGCACGAGTTATCACCTCCACAAGCTCCTCATATGCTGGGAAATTAGATGGCGAATCCTCTTCCCATGTGTTTGCGTCACTTTCTCCAATGCTCAGTACATCTGCCTCCTCAGAGCTAGAGCACCGAAGCATTGGGCTCTCTCCTCTCTCGCAGGACGGGCCTCTGACACCAGCAAGAGAGCACTGGATCCCTCGGGTAAGAGAGGAGATAAGGCAGAGCCCATCTCCAACCCCCCCGAGAGATCCATTTGCGAACCCCAGGAATACGCGGGTCCTGAACCCTGAGGATCGCGAGCCTGGCCACTTTCATCGGATGTGCTTTTATCCTATCCTGGTCATGATGTCTCCCGTCTGTGAGGTTCACTCGTGAGTTGACATGCGTGCTTCAGACGTAATCATGCGGAGGCGTTCCCAAGGTGTCATTGACGCAGAGCGAGTTCCCTCGAAAGGCAACCCAAGAAACACTATTCATAAACCCATTCACATTTACATTTACAACACTTAAAGAGTCTGCAAATTATCCATCCATCCATCCATCTTCTTCCGCTTATCCGGGGCCGGGTCGCGGGGGCAGCAGTCTAAGCAGAGATGCCCAGACTTCCCTCTCCCTAGACACTTCCTCCAGCTCTTCCGGGGGGACACCGAGGCGTTCCCAGGCCAGCCGGGAGACATAGTCTCTCCAGCGTGTCCTAGGTCTTCCCCGGGGTCTCCTCCCAGTTTATTCATAAACCCATTCACATTTACATTTACAACACTTAAAGAGTCTGCAAATTATGTCTATCTCAACTGAGTCTGCAAATTATGTCTATCTCAACTGACATGTAAATGATGTCTATATCTCAACTGACACGCCATACTAGTGAGATTAAGCACTCTGGTGTGATCTGAGTAAAGCGTAAGTCATTTCTTTAAGTCATCAGTTGTTTAAAAAGGGAAATACGACTGAAGGTTTCTAGTGTTTAGGCACTGCTGCGGCGACTGGCTTTTACAGAATGTCTTTTTCCATTTCAGCAACACATTTCAATCCAACACTACATACAAAAACACGGAGAACAGCATCCAAAGCAAGCAGTTACAGACAAAAGTATAATGTAACAAAGTAAACATATTTTGCAATGACGTAAATAAGTATAATAATCACAGCGTACAGTAGTAGGGTGAATACATTGTTATTCACTGCAAGTGCAGTATTGCACTGAATATTGTACAGTATGCCTATTGAATGTCTGTATATTCAGCACTTGCATACAGTAAAAATACAGTAGTCCAACTGCAAAAGCCATAAAGTTGGTTTGGTTTCATCATCAGAAACAAGACCCTGAACCCTGTGTTAAACTCATGTGTGTCGTTTGTTCAGAGACTGTAAATGCACTGAAAATGTTATTAGACCTTTTAAATGTTCTTCCGCGTTTCTCCGTCGTTTGTTGTTATATAGGGTTAGATTTTTAAAATGCATCAAGGTGACATCAAATATTTTAATATTCATGTGTCTGTATAATGAGTGTGTTGCAGGTCTGTGTTTTACTGGTTGTTGTCTCCCTCTACAATCCCACTTTTCCACAGCTTTGTGTGAACGGCTAAAACACGGGGTTCATGACACTAAGGAAAGTAAAAATAATTCACTCAGACTTATGTTTTCAAAGATTTTAAAGAGGAAAACCCTAAACTCTCTTATCGTTCTTACAAGCTTATAACATTTGAATTTAAAAGTAGACAGTTTGATAACAGTTGACATGTTCACATGAGATATCATTGACTACCTGTGTGTATATAAGACACACACACCAACTCTCAGATACACTCAGCAAACGCTCAAACTGAGATCAACTCTTGACTCGACACACACTCTTCTCCAAGGTAATGTATTCTTCCTGGTCTTTCTTTCTTTCTGATGTATTTAGAATATCATACCTCTTATTCACATTCCCTTGTATTATTATACATCTGTACTTGTATTGTCTGTTGTCTTTTTTGTCTATTGTGTATTTTTATATACATTTATTTTTCTTTTTACTCATTTTTCTCTTTTCTTGTTTTCTTCAGAGTCGTCCCTCTGGAATCTTCTGTCACAAAGACCAAGTCCTCGTGTGTAAGATATAAATCTAGTCCTGAATCTGATATATAAAACTTTTAAACAAGATCATGTTTGAATTTACCAGTTCTCTCTTATTGCAGAAATGAATCAATAATAGAGATTTTCTTGGTAACACTTTACAATAAGGATTCATTAGTGAACATGAACTGAGAATGAACAATACTTCTCCAGCATTTATTAATCTTAATGTTAAAGGGTTAGTTCACCCAAAAATGAAAATTCTGTCATTATTACTGTCGTTCCACATTAATATCTACGGAAGAGGATTAGGGCCAAGCAATAAAAAAATAAAATAAAACCATCTCGAGATTAAAGTCATAATAATGCGAAATTAAACTCGTTAAATTTCGAGAAAAAAGTCCAAATACAATCTTGAGAATAAACTCATTAAATATCGAGAATAAAGTCGTTGTGTTTCGAGAAAAAACTCGTCAAATTTCGAGAAAAAAGTCGAAATACAATCGTGAGAATAAACACATTACATTTCGAGAATAAAGTCATTGTGTTTCGAGAAAAAAGTCGAAATGAAATGTATAGAGAATAACGCATTCGATCAGTGTTCATTGCATAGCCTACTGATAGAGGACATGGCAGAGTTGGATCACTTAGTCAAGCTATATTTTAGACTTTCTTTCAGTAACAAAGAATAGAACATTCTTAGGTCTAGGTCGGCTAGGTCTTTTTAGAAGAAAAAATCAGTCCAATTTGCGCGATGTACTCGCTTTTGTCCAACATGAAATTCATCGTGGTTTCCCAGGATACCATAAGACGCATTATTAAACTTGTTGATCCTCAAGGTGTGGAATTTCGACGAAGGAGACGCGTGAGAAGACGCCAGTACACTTGTGCTAGCCCAAATGCACTCTGGCATATGGACAGCTACACTGTTAAAAATTACCAGCATTTCACAATAATTAACAGTATTATTTTACAGTAACTTGTTGTAATTAAGTTTCCCTGTAATATCCCAATGAATACCTGTAAAAACTACAGTATCCTTGGATTTTACAGCATTTAACTCTTATTTTACAGTAAAATACTGCAATCAAAAACCTGCTGTTATATCACAACAAGGTCTGTAATATCACAGCAACACAGTGAAAAAAATAAGGATTTCACAGCATTAAACAGTATTATTACAGTGAAATATTGTATTGAAATATGCCCTGGGAAGTCACATGACATAACCGAACTGTTTTGAATTTGAACTGAAAAGGCGCGGTCGTGTCCCTCTTCTGAATTTTCGGGCTGAATGGAGAAGGTGAGCAGAATGTTTGCAGCACTTACACCCATGTTATTTTAATATGATAATAATATTTACTTTATACGTTTATCGCATGACACAGTTCACATTTTGTTAGCAAGTGCCCGGAATTGTTGAACGTTCTCTCACAGCATTTGCTAATAGTAGTAATGTTAGTAATGACGAGAGTTTAGCTATAAGTTAATTTTTCATGTCACAGCACCGTTTAGACAAATCTGGTGTTTGTAAAGTTTATAAAACCAATGATGGGACAAACATTACTATTTATGTGTGCACATTTCTGTAATTAGTCAAGGTTATCATAGATTAGCAGGGCTAACCGTTAGCTGTTTAACTTTAATAACTGATTCAAACCAAACGGTCCATGAAAAAATATTTTTCCAGCGGATATCCTAGTTACAACATGACTGAGCTAACTAGAGTAAATTAGTCTCATGTCGTGTTCGACAACGGGAGGGTTTTAACACTAGGGTTTCCCACTTGTCCTGATATGAATGAATAATAATTGTAAAAGTTGTAAATGCACTTTACATTGAGTGAGCAATCTCAAAGTGCTACAGAAAAAAACACTATATATATACCACTATCATTTTTGACATACGGATAAAATTAAATTACAATGATCAATGATCATAATCTGCATTCAAACTGAAATTCTTATTGTTGGTTGCATTTGTGTAATTTCTCCTTTTTCTTTTCTTTTCTTTCCAGGTCATCAGAGAGAGTTTGATGCTTGAAGTTGATGTAAGATTTTTTATTCAAATATTTAAAATGCAAAATGAGTGATTACATTATCAACATTTACCTTGCATGATTTACTACCTCTGACCAATGAACAATATATATCCTTTATCCTAAATCCATGCTATTGTGTGTTAACTATGTTACAGCCATGTGCCACTGGTCAATACTGCAGAACTCCCCAGCAGCCCCTGCTTGATCATTCAAGGTAATGTTACTTTGATCTAGTATCGACATTTCTAACTCATTATTTTGTTTTCATTCTAGAAATCTACAAGACCACAATAAATAATAATAATTATAATTATAATAAGAATTACATTTGTATAGCCATTTGTATCTTAAGCAGATCGCAAAGTGCTCATAACACATAATGTTGTATCTGTTCATTTCAGGTGACATGATGAAGCCCTCTGGATGGCTTGTATCCATCGAGGGACATGTCGTGATGGGCCCACACCCTTTCTTTTTACAACGGAGTAGCTGCTTTCTTCAGCAGCTATTACGTCTTCAACCTTGAGTATCCTGCCGCTGGATCGTCGACGCTGGAGTTCATTCAAAGGTATTTTATAAAGATAACATTTAATCTTGTAATTCACATTATAGTACAGGCTTCCAACTCAATGATTGTCTTGAGGTCTAAAATGCTGACAAACGAGGTACCTGAGGCTAGCCTGGTGAGACCATCCTGATCTCGCGAACTCATTCAATTTCGCTCTGCAGATCAGTCTGGGTTTCTACACATGTTATGCTGACAAATACCTGCCGGTCCAATCACAGCTATTTATTTTGTTTTGGGGCAGGCTATGTGATGATGATTTTGAAACGTCTATTGCGAAATGTGAATGCATTGAATGAAGTAGATGAAATTTTCTTTCAAAGCAGAACTAAATGCTCTCAGGCCCTTTATTGAAAAGGATATGTTTGTCATACTTTCAACAGGGTTTGGTTTTAATTTACCAACTGGCCAATTGCGTGAAGATGCATTTCAGTGGCGGCACACGTTGATATGGCCTCTCATAGTAGAAAATCAACCCTATTTGCCTCAGGCAAACCTAACCTGAGGCACCTTGGCTAAAAATGGCTAAAAAAAAATATGGTGAGAGTAAGATCTAACAAGTTTGGATTATAAATCTATTAGGGCTTGATGTGGGGAAAAAGCACAGCAAAAAGCACACCTTGATAAATGCTGTCTGCAATACATACTGTAAGTCTATTTAAAACTGAAACTATCTTTGCTTATTAACAGGTGCTTCCTGGGCATCAATCCTGAAAGAGGCTCAAAGACCAAGAAGCGGACAACAATGAACCCTCATGTGAGCACCCTTTTGAGGAAACTTATTGACTTTGAGTGGGCATCATAGTTTTTTTTTGCAGCGGTAGTTGTCAGGCTCAGTTTTGAGTAGCCTTGTTCTTTTTGTAATTTTTCAAGACAACTTTGCACTACAAGATTTTTACGTGTGGACTCATTATAATGTTTGAGACTGAGAGGAGCGCCTGACCCCTTTACGACATTCCTTCATCGCTCTCTTATCTTGCCATGAAGGCCTCATTCCCATCCTGTCCATTACTGTTATTGTGACACAGCTAGATGAATAGTTGAATTGTGAGACAGGTAGTTGAATTGCGAGTTTGCACAATTTCTCTGCATTTTCTGCATTTTAAGATGACTTTTATGACTAGAAAGTTGAATTTCTTGAACTCTTGAAGTTCTTGGCATCTGCTGTACATTGAAAAATATGTATTTGTTAATAAATATGCCATTGGGCTAACATTGACTTTACCTCAGAGTTGTTTGTTGGGGGGGAGGGGGTTAATTGTACAATGATTGTAAATTCACAGTAAATTATTGTCAACTTGTACATTACTTTCACAGTACACACTGTAAAATACAGGGCCTTGTTTTAACGATGTACAGCAAAAGATTGTAATTCCCCAGTAATGTATTGTAATATCACAGTAATTGCTTTGTCATTGAAGCTGTGAAGTTACAGTATACAGTTGTGCTTTTACAACAATGCATTGTAATATCACAGATATAAAATTACAGTAAATTGCTGTGAGTATATTTCACAGTATATTGCTGTAATCCTTACTGTGAAAGTCATGCAAAATTTATCCAATTATTTATTGTAAATTCACAACGAAAAATTTTGCAGTGTATGATAAATTAAAACCGTACGGCATTGCCATTAATGGCTGTATAGATGGTTACAGTCGTTACATTCTGTGGATGGAGGCGTACACAACCAACAACGATTAATAATGCGTCTGTTGGTATCCGGGGAAACTACGAAAGGTTGATATCAGTAGGCTATGCAATGAACACTGATCGAATGCGTTATTCTCTACATTTCATTTCGACTTTTTTCTCGAAACACAACAACTTTATTCTCGAAATTTAATGAGTTTATTCTCGAAACACAACGACTTTATTCTCGATATTTAATGAGTTTATTCTCAAGATTGTATTTCGACTTTTTTTCTCGAAATTTAACGAGTTTAATCTCGCATTACAGTATTTCACAATTGCTAATACACTAAACCCCATTCTCTGAACCCAATGCTCAGTGGCCTAAACCCATTTGTCGAATCAGTCACACTGTAGGCAAAACCTTAAACAAGTTCAGGTAGTTAAGACACTGTTTGCAAATCTCATCCACTCTTTTTGCAAAACTCTAAACACATTCTCACTCACTAAAACACATTTTGCACTGTGTTGCAAAATGGTAAATACATGTGGCAAAAGTTAAACACAACTACAACACTGCTGTCATCGTTTACACACAACAACTCAAAATTGTTCACACTTGTTTCTAATGATGTGATCAGATCAGTTGTCTAGAATATAAGCCAGTTCAGAGTACACAGGGGGCCCAGGTACGTTGAATGTTGATTCCAACAATGGATGGAAACAATGTGAGAGGCAGAGGAGGAAGAGTTCGTGTAAGAGGTGGTGGATGAGGAGGAAGAGTACAAGGACAACGAAGAGCAAGACCAAGAATAGTAATTTCAGATCAAATTCGGGCAACTGTGATAGACCATGTTCTTGTTCATGGAATGACCATGAGGGAAGCAGGACATAGAGTACACCCCAATTTGAGCAGATTCTCTGTGGCCACCATAATCAGGACATTCAGAAAAGAGAACAGGTAAATGTATTGTTTTTCTAATTTGTGCGACTGAAAGTTTACTGTATACATTTGATACAGTACATCAGTTTGTCAGGGGACTGGGGAAAAAAGAAAAAAATATTTACAATACATTTTACATATGAATGTACGGAAGAGGATTAGGGCCATGCAATAATAAAAAAATAAAACCATCTCGAGATTAAAGTTGTTATAACGCGAGATTAAACTCGTTCAATTTCGAGAAAAAAAAAGTCGAAATACAATCGTGAGAATAAACTCATTACATTTCGAGAATAAAGTTGTGTTTCGAGAAAAAACGTGTTAAATTTCGAGAAAAAAGTCGAAATAATCGTGAGAATAAACTCATTAAATATCGCGAATAAAGTCGTTGTGTTTCAAGAAAAACTCGTAAAATTTCGAGAAAAAAAGTCGAAATACAATCTTGAGAATAAACTCATTAAATTTCGAGATTAAACGTGTTAAATTTCAAGAAAAAAAAGTCGAAATACAATCGTGAGAATAAACTCATTAAATATCAAGAATAAAGTCGTTGTGTTTCGAGAAAAACTCGTAAAATTTCGAGAAAAAAGTCGAAATACAATCTTGAGAATAAACTCATTAAATATTTGAGAATAAAGTCGTTGTGTTTTGAGAAAAAACGTGTTAAATTTCGAGAAAAAAGTCGAAATAATCGTGAGAATAAACTCATTAAATTTCGAGAATGAACGCGTTAAATTTTGAGATCGATTTACATTTACATTTACATTTTACATTTATTCATTTAGCTGACGCTTTTATCCAAAGCGACTTACAATTGCTATATATGTCAGAGGTCGCACGCCTCTGGAGCAACTAGGGGTTAAGTGTCTTGCTCAGGGACACATTGGTGTCTCACAGTGGATTCGAACCCGGGTCTCTCACAGCAAAGGCATGTGTCTTATCCATTGCACCACCACCCCCACTTTTTTTTGAGGCCACATTCATCCTAACATCGAGTGCATGCGTTTCAGCCATCGACAGTCGGCCAGCGCAAGTGTACTGGCGTCTTCTCAAGCGTCTCCTTCGAAATTCCACACCTTGAGGATCAACAAGTTTAATAATGCGTCTTATGGTATCCTGGGAAACCACGAAACCTCGATGAAACGTAGGTGAAGCCAGCGATAACCTTGCATTTGTCCACTGGTTGTCATTTCATGTTGGACAAAAGCGAGTACATCGCGCAAATTGGACTTATTTTTTCTTCTAGAAAGACCTAGCCGCTTGCAAATTCTACGGAAGAGGATTGTTCATTTCAGAACACAAATTTATATTTTTTTTATGAAACCGAGAGCTTTCTGTCCCTCCATCAGAAGCAATTCACACATTCAAGGTCCAGAACGATAAGAAAGACTTCATTAAAGTTCTCAATGTGACTCCAGTCGTTTAACTTTCATTTTATGAAGCGACGCGAGTGTTTGTGTGATCAAAAACATAATTTACAAAAAGCTCTCGGTTTCATTAAAAAGATCTTGATTTGTGTTCTGAAGATGAACGAATGTCTCACAGGTTTGGTACGACACGAGGGCGAGTAATTAATGACTTTCATTTTTGGGTGAACTAATTAATTTACTTGAACAAATACAGTAACAAATGCTCATGTTAGTTAATACATTAATGTTAACTAGTGAAACCTTATGGTAAAGTGTTTCGTTGTTTTGCAATTAAACAAGTAAAAATGTACTTTTCTAGGATGTTATGGTTCGTGACAACAGTGAATCTGCAATCTGACATTTCTATCTTACAAAAATATCCCCAGATCATGAAAATGCTGTTATTCGTGATCCTCCTGACTCTCACTCTCCAGCCGGCTCTGAGTAAGCCGGGTCTGGGTAAGTCGGGTCTGGGTAAGTCGGGTCTGGGTAAGTCGGGTCTGGGTAAGTCGGGTCTGGGTAAGTCGGGTCTGCGTAAGCCGGGTCTGCGTAAGCCGGGTCTGGGTAAGTCGGGTCTGGGTAAGCCGGCTCTGAGTGGAGGCTGTGTTAAAAAGGGGGATCTAAAAAAATATGAGACCTTCCTTAAACACCACCTAAACAACAACATCCCCGGGGATGTGGAAATCAGTGCTTGGGAGACGTTCATCGGCACCGAGAACACCTGGAACCGGCCGATTCAGAGCTTCTTTCGCGAAGCAGCACATGATCATGCGAAGGCTGTGTGTTCAAAAGGGGGAAAGACATACCCGGGCGATAACCTCTGCATCAGCAACGAGCCTCTCGAATTCATCACTGTTCACGTCGACACTGCTAACAAGAAGGTCACGGAGGTCAAACAAATGAATCAACATGTTATTCTTGCCTGTAAAAAAATCGAGAACGAATGTAAACCTGTTCATTTCAAGGCAAATACAAATGATGCTAAACCAGATAATAATCAGCCAGACTGCAGTGGTTGAGCTCTGGAACACACAAGCTTTATTCCTGATGTTGAAAGTCTTCTGACCGGCAGAAATGAGGTTCTGGATGATGTTACTCTTAAGCTTTGATTCTTAAATTTTTATCTAACCAATGTTGAAAAGTGAATTAATGTGTGGATGTCTGCACATTACACACACACACAGCTTTCTGTTTGCCTTTTGCTTTATTAATTATCATTAAATAAAGAGCATTAAAAAAAATCTGGATTTTTACATGAACACACACACACACGCACACACACACGCACACACACACTCCAGTATATTCCCATAACTTTCCATTCGTCAAAGAATCCTGAAAAACAAAAAGTATCACAGTTTTCATACTGTTTTCAACACTGATAATAATCATAAATGTTTCTTGATCATCATATCATCATATTAGAGTGATTTGTGAAGGATCATGTGACACTGAAGACTGGAGTAATGATGCTGAAAATTCAGCTTTGATCACAGGAATAAATTACACTTTACTATTATATTCACATAGAATATATTTTTGATCTCATCAGTGTGTGTGTGTGTGTGTGTGTGTGTGTGTGTGTGTGTGTGTGTGTGAGGAGTCTGTGTGTGTGTGTGTGTGTGTGTGTGTGTGTGTGTGTGTGTGTGTGTGTGTGTGTGTGTGTGTGTGTGTGTGTGTGAGGAGTCAGTGTGGGAAAGCAGCAGTAAAACAGTGAAACGCTTCATGACACATTCAGACTTTAACACGTCCATGTAACGCCTATGTGTGTGTGTGTGTGTGTGAGTGTGTGAGTGTGTGTGTGTGTGTGTGACTTTAACACGTCCATGTAACGCCTGTGAGAGTCGCGACCCGGAGTCTCGGATCAGAGATGAAACTCCTCAAACTCTTCAGGACGTCCCGTTCGGGAAACAGATCTCAGGGAAGAGCCTTATTTCATCTCAGACGGGAACGAAGAAGAGGATGTGATTCTATTGTCCGTCAAAAACACACCAAATCTGTTCAACTGATGAACAAACTCTCAGTAAAGGAAAAACTCATGAAAGTTATGATCAAACGTTCTTCTAGTCATTAATATAACGTTCAGTCAAAGTGATCCGGTCCAGAAACATCGATCATGGAATGTTTCTTCAGGAATGTTTCAGTGGATGTTGGTTTTTAAATGTAACGTTTTTTAAATGTTTCTTGTTTCAGAACGCTCAGATTCAAAAGTAACGTTCCATAATGTTTGAAGAATGATACAATGTTACTGTTCCCGTAACGTTCACAGAACCAAGAAGAAACATTTTAAAAACTTCAGAAATAATGTTTTCAGAGCATATATTTATACTTTTATACAGTAATTGCTCTTGTAAAGTCTATATCTCTCACAGCCTGATAGAACACTATGAATGAACAGATCTTCATAAGATTTATATTTAATATTTACCACCCATATTAACTCTAAAGTTCACTTCAGTCACTTATTTAGACTGACGTCACGGATTCAAAGAACGATCAGACACAAAATTTTGAATGTTTAGATATTTATTTCAAGGAAATAAGTTAAATGTAGAATAATTTATCATAAATGCTAAAAAAATAAAATACATTAAACTTCCAACGGAAGCAATTTTATATATACTGTACATATTCACA
>CM038629.1:45988182-46005682 GCA_021554675.1 Leuciscus idus | reverse complement strand
GAGTAGTGCTGGGCGGGAGTGAAGCTGTGAAAGTTTCACCTTTTTTGTTTTTTTTTCTTTTTCTTTTTTGTACTTTTGTATGGTTTGGTATTAGTTAGTTATTTTTTGTGGAAAAAGTGGGAGTCGTGTAAGAGGAGGATGGCGTTCCACGCGGAGACGCCATCCATCTCTCTGCGCAATGGCTTCAGGTGTATGCCGGAGGATGGAGTGACAGTGGAGGATGTTTTAGTTGCGGTAGGAGAGAAGGTAGGACATGAGAATATTTCCTCTGCTTCTAGAATGAATAGAGCTGTAGTCGTTTTTTTGAAACAACAACAACTTGTAAATCAAGTGATCGAAAGTGGGCTTATTATTAAAGATGAATTAGTGCAAGTTACACCGCTGCATAATGCGTCGAGTAGAGTAGTGATTTCGAACGTCCCGCCGTTCATCTCTGATGATGTTTTAGAGCGTGAATTAGTGCGGTTTGGAAAGATTGCGAGTCCTTTCAGAGCGATTTCTCTGGGGTGTAAGAACCCGTCATTGAAGCATGTTATGTCTTTAAGGAGACAGGTTTACATGTTTTTAGAATCACCGGATCGCACACTTAAAGGTACAATATGCAACATTTTCTGCCGCTAGAGGGCGCTACATTCCAAACAACAACAACGGCGTAGCTTGATGACGATGTAAAGGAGCGTGGAATGATGGGAACTGTTGTTTTCATCTCCACCGTGGATGTAAATCAGTCAGACGGGAATTGAAAAATCATGTTCATGGATGTTCTATTTTTATAAATGTTGCGTTTAATGACATGCTTTTTGTGGCGAGGGGGGGGGGGGGGGGGGGGGGGCGTGGTTCAGCGCGGTCTGTAACGGGAGAAACAAGACGAGCGGGACGTAAGTAGGTCAAGTGCAAATGACGAACACCTGTGTCTTTTTGCAGTATTATTGGCGTGGAGAGACCGTGCTGGAATCAGAGACTGGAGAGAAAATTGGACGCAGAGAAAGAAAACCGGTGGATCCAAGCTCTCATTTTTTAACTGTTTTGTGCCGTCGCCACGGTGAATGCGCATTGTGCGCGACTTTTGTTTGTTTTGTTTTATTTTAATAAAGTACGAGTCCCAGTCACGCCGACCCGTCTTCTTCCTGACTCTTGAACCTCATCACACTTTTATTTCATTAAAATTAATTAACAGCAAGAAAAGTAAGGTTTAATACTACATTGGTTATCATAGATGTTACTGTATTTGTTGAATTCATTGTTGTGATAACGCGGCGCAGTTTTACGTGTTCTAAACAATTGTTGTAAAAGTACATTCGAACATACCCACATCATTTGCCAAAATACTGATTAATCTTTATGTATAACACATGCTATATTTATTTACATGGCCATAAACACCAGACGTGATAAACAATGTCAATAAACTAAACACAAACTTAAAGCAATAATACTTTCCTTGCATAAACATAACTATTACCGAATGCTACATTTGGAAAATATAAAATTAAGCATGCTTTGTCGACAGAACCAGCTGCAATCGGTAAAGAATAATTGTGTTCCATAACGACTGCAAGAAACAAGCTAAAGTTTGTAGCTTGATAGACGCTACAACTAGGCCTACAACTTCCGCATTTGTCCAGGACTCCACACAGTACAAGCGGAAACCGAGGGTAACGCGGATATGACGCCATTGACTGGCGACTCCCAGCTCCCCCTGCTCTAACGCCCCGTTTCCTTGGTTAAAATCGCAATTTTCTCATTATTTAAAAATAGTTGGAAACATTTGGGATATTGTAAGTAATCAACTTAACAAAATATATAACACTGGCCTTGAGATTTTGGGATATTTTAATGCAAAATTCTTACATATTGTACCTTTAACGTTTCTTTTCGCATAAAACATGAAGGGGGAGCATATATGATTTATGCACCTACCGGAAGTTTGCGTTGTTTTGAATGCGGCGATGTCGGCCATAAACGGCAGATCCCAGCCGGCACATGACCGACCTTCAACGTTGAAATATGGTTGAAATAATGTCAGTTGTTGTTTCAACGTTGAAATAACGTTTAATGCTAAATGGTTGAAAAAGGTTAACAAAAACACTTCTAAATCAACGTTGGCATTTTTACAAGATCTGTATGTTGAAACAACGTAATGTTTTCGACAACATACTACAAGAATATCTGCCTTTTAACGTATTATTATGACAATTAATTAGCATTTAATGATTTTTTATCATAACAGCTCTTCAGTGTATATGTTAAAATACAATTATTATCATTAACAATAATATTTTCACCCTCAAGAGAGCAGTGCAGCAAAACCTTTTGCCTTATGTGATTTTGTGTGAATTTACAATTTTGTCTGCTTGCAGTTTACATTGCATTATTACATTAGTATTCACACTGTCATGTCATTTGACCAATTAATTAAATATTAAAACAGACTGCAAATAAAACTCAATAGCCTACACCACTATAGCTGCGTATACACTTATAATCGGATTGACGGCACAATCGGACTAAAAAACCTTCATGTAAACACCTTAACTGATCCGATTGAGCTCGATCCGAATGAAATTTCGATCGGATTGAAAGGGGTGGTTTATCTCTTTTGTAATCCGATCGAGAGAACATGTAAACACTTGATCGGATTGAAAACCGAAACTGAAAGGACTGCGCATGTGCAATGACGTTAACTAGCGTAATGACGTATGACGCGCGGAACGAGCTGTTCTTGGTTCTTCCTGTTTAATAAAGTGTCATATAAATAAGTTTCCCGTCATTCTAAAATTCTCATTTCACTCGCGCGTCTGTGAAGTGAAGCAGGACAACGTCCCACCAGTCCTTGTTTTGGATTCTCATCTACAGACGACTGGTTTTGGCCACAGGGAGGGGCATTTTTACTGCGTGATCAATAAGCAGCACGGCAAAACGGTTAATATGCTCTAAATTATGACCAGAGACGAATTAATATTACGTAAAGAACCAATAGAGGAGAATATTTATGCGCGAAAAGCGGGAAACTCTGTATATTCGTGCAGTGTGCGCATGTCAAAACATCAGATCCGATTTGAAACTTGTGACATATAAACGCGCACATCAACCCGATTACTTTATTTATCATTCATGTAAACACCTTGTTCGGATTCATCAGTCGGATTGATTTCATTCCGATTGTGTCCGTGTAAACGTAGTTTATGTTAACCAGCGCAAACTATTGTTATTGGTTGTTTCGCCGTTTTACTTTGAGCATGATTGGTTAATCTGTCTGTCTTCCAGGAAACTGTCCAATGAGAGTGTGCGCGGCTCTGCGCGCCTATTTTAAGTTTGAAAATACGTCCGTTTACTCTCGGTCGGTGAGCAGCTGCTGCTTGCGTTGATTACTCGGTCAGACCTGGATTATTTTATATCTGCCTGTTGAATTCTTAAATTTTGAGCGAATTTGAGTTGATATGTCAATGAAGAACAAAGGCTGGAATGTGAACAGAGGTCGTAAGGGGTCGTACGTGGTCTGTAAAAATACTGGCGATATCAGGTAAGAAAAAATTTTTCAGTCCTTAACAGTCTAACGTTAGGGACCCGGGGAACGGTCATTATACTTCTGCGTCGAAATGCCGCCGTAGCTACGTCGTAGGCTGTGTGTAGCGCGTGTACCCTGACGTGTATGAGGAGTGGATAGTGCCACGGATAACTTACCGAAGTCGACAGTCGTGTACTTTTACGTGACAGAAGGGGTACGCCGCACCACAGACGCGTGACACCAACGCGTGACTCCAACGTCGCACCACAGCACGCCGCACCACAGACGCGTGACACCAACGTGTGACTCCAACGTCGCATCACAATAAAATAATATCTATTTTTCCCCCTAGCTTTTCTTATCTTTCCTTTGTTATCTTTCTAATCAATCATTCTTTTCTTGTATTCTGATGACATTGAAAATATCACTGATACAAATTTTGTATTGTATACAAAGTTGTGTATGTCATTAATGTCATCTCTGAATGGTTTACAAACATAGTATTTTTTAAAAAAAATTATTCACTCACTTTCTACTGGATATGAGGACTATGCAAATTATACACCATCAAAGTCACAACTTTTTGCACAATTATTAACAACAACTTTAAAGTTGAACAGATAAATTCATTAATTGTAATCTATAAACATAATATTCTGGAATGTGTCATTCTGAGTTTTTACTTTTGAAGGTGGTAATAATTTTAATTTACACAGTTGACCATAATGGGCGAATACACAATATGAAACTATTCACGATATTGTTTACAGGAGAAGGTGACAAGAAAGTATTTTAATAGCCTATTATTTTCAAGAAATCAACAATGAAAAAATATAAGACAGGGAAATAGTCTTTTAGTCACAAAATGCAAAACAATGTAGGTTCATGTTCAAATGTTCAAAACTAGGGCTGTCAGTGTCGACTATTTTATTTATATATTTTTTGGTCATAAAGATAGATCTGAAGTGAACAATAGCCTTTATGACTTAAATACATATTACAAATGAGGCAATATAATTGGTTCAAATAAAGTAGGGTATTAAAAGTAATTAATTATTTTATTTTATTTAACAACACTATTAAAATACATGAAGAAATATATAAACAATGAACATATGTATATTATGTACAAATGCCAACAGAGGGCGCAAGAGGGCTGACGATAATTGTTACACTTTACATCAAGAGCAGTACTACGGTGACGCATAGCTGCTGCCACATACATATTATTTTTTCCCCTCAATTATGTTGTAATAACGAGATCTTGTGTCGTTTTAACGTCATCTTTTGTCGTAATAACGTGATCTTATGTCGTTAAAACGACATATTTTTCTCGTAATAACGAGATGTCGTTAAAAACGACATCTTTTTTTTTTGCCTTTATAAGGACATGTGTAGTCATGTACAAAATATGCCTTTATCCACATGAAATTGACAGCCTATAGCGCCTTTATCACACTTCTACGTTCAAAAAGCTTAAGCAAATAGTAACAGCCCCCAATCAGGCAAAATTAATCAATGAGGCCCTTTTTTAAAATAAATTTTATATAGGCCTATAAGTTTTTTTTATATATTATATATTATATATAGCCTAAGATTTATTTTTGTTAATAGGCTATATCTTCATTACCTAGAGATATAATTAAACAAAAAGTAGTCAAAACACATCTAACAGAACGTAGCCTAAGTTGTTTATTTTTTACAACATTGCGTTCTTATTTTGTTTAATTAACGAAATGTCAATCTTCATCTTTATAACAGAAGATACAATACAAAAATCTTCAAGATACAGCCATATAGGCTACAATCTTCACATGTATAACGGATTATCACCTTATAAACAGTCCTTTGTGTGGTGGAATAATCAATGCTATATAGAAATATATGGTTACCGGTAGTATAATTTAAACTTTATTTAATTATTTTATTTGTTCATTAACTAATTATGCTAACTCAACTAATTTAATGTAAAGAGCTGGATACTAATTACTAATTAAATAATGTCAAATATTAAATGTAGGCTATTGATTAGAGTTGCCATAGACTGAAGGATTTTTCTAAACTAGTAGTAATTTATTTAAGCAATTAGGACTAATCTCACGTTTAAATTCAATCCTGGGTGTATGGCTATTCCGCGCTCAAGCGCATAAAACTTGCCGCAAAGCACCGGCAAAAGTAGGCTAATGATATAATAAATGTGTCTGAAAAAAATAATGAAGCATTTTAATTGTTTATTAATGAACTAGTCTTTTCTAAATCAGTGTAGGCTGCCTGCAAACATATCTACATCCCGCTGTAATTTAGCCTCTAGAGATGCGCCTTTCATACGGACAGGATCACATAATCAGATGGTATACCGTAGGCTATTTGCTTTCGATTGGATTTTTTTTCGTTGGTGGATAACATTTTTTTTATTTTTTTTTATAAACTTTATATAGATAGTTATATTTCTCATGTCTGTGAGGCTTGTCTATACACTGTTTTTCGGTTCATTTTTGAGACGCGCTCGAATTCACAGAGATCATGAAAGCGCGCCCTGTTCGTTTTATTTTATTTTACAAAAGCACAACGTTTTCTTGTTGTTGAGAGTTTACACAAATAAAAGTAGTTGCGACTGATGTATTATTATTTTCTGTATGACCAGAAATGATGGAGTATTTAAGTTGTTTCCACTGTTGATAGGAAAATGCGAGTGATGGCACCGGCGCGTCCATGTCATGCAGTGCGCGCTCCACACTCCGCGCTCCACACTCCGCACAAACACGATATGCGCTTAATAATAGCGAACATTTATCTAGGTTAACGTTAGAGCGAGCGGCCATGCCAGACTGATAAGTCTTCTTCATGTTTAACAAATCAAATTCTGTTTTATTTTATTGCGCCAGTTTGAAAAGGATCGACGACTGAAACACTTAGCAGCCTATACAGATAAACGCCCAACGCTGGTGTTTTTCTTTAAACAAATTCGTTTAGTCTTTAAAATAAATATTGTTTGTGGGCTAATTAATGCCACAATAATTTGTTTATTTTATTGGCTACTTTTATTTTTCATTTTTGTTTTGCATTGAATACCATTTAAAGGATTTGCTGTGCACCGCAATGCCATCCTCCCATAGAAAGCCACGTTAAGAGCCACCTTTATTTTCTTTATAATAAAGGGTTTCTATCGGAAAACGCTTAACGCATAATTAAATGCATTGCGTTCATATTCTGGGCTCATCTGCTTTTCTGTAGGATAGTATGGTTTATTAATAAGGTGTGTAGGCTATAGCATTTGATCTTTATCACTGAAGTAGCCTATTAAGCCACATTAAGCTTTTTCTTTATTATAAGGGTTTTCTATGGGAGGAAAATGCTTAGCCTAATATGCAATTAAACACAATGTTCGTATTCTGGGCTCATCTGCTATTAATAAGGTGTGTACAGAATTTGATCATTTAACATGAATGTCCGTTGGGGGCTGTTATTTCTTCAGCTTTTTGAACGTATGATAAAGACATGATTGGCTATCAATTTTATGTGGATAAAGGCATATTTTGTAGCCTACATGACTACACACTTGAGTGGAAAAAATTATATGTAGGCCTATGTGGCAGCAATGCGTCACCGTAGTTTTTCATAAACTTCGATTTATGAATAAAGAATTTTCCAAGCAAAATTATTAAGTTGACTATATATTGTACAGAGAAATTTGAGTCAGAAAATTAAAAGAAGATATCAAAATTAGATAAATGTAGGCTATGTTTGAGCCATGTTGTCCATTAATGAAACATTGGCTATATCATTCCACAGAGAAGAGCTATGTGAGCAATTATAGAATGGTCTAACGTTTCCGTTTCCATAAAGCAAAAGCTGCATTTTTCGTCTACGGTATAAATTTTTAGATAATCTTGTTACAGGGGTAATAATGGTAAATAATTTTAAATGATATTTCTTTTACTTTGTTTGTAATTAAAAATGTATGTGGGTTACTCCATGCTCTACTCCAATTAATATTTTCATACAAGGGGGACCATTTGTATCTGGAGGCAGGGATAGATTTTGCAAATAAAATATTTTTTATTACTTTGTTGTTAACTTTTCTGTCTAGAAAAGATAGACCATTTATTTAAAAACACTGCTGTAGAAAGACCAACAAGTTAGAGCCTGTTTATGGAATATTCGCTTCTTTTTTGATGACAAATTTAAAATTAAGATAGGCTTTAATATTAAACAAAAATTCACTTTAAAGAAAAGCTTCCTACAAAACAAAACAAAAATCATGTCTCCCGATAGGCTATAGCCTATTGCAAATCCAATCTTACTCATGCTATTCACTTTTCGTTATCAACATGGGAAAAATAACATTATATTGGGACGACGTGTGTTTCAGGCGTCTTATTAGGCGACGTACGGAGGGACGACGTGTGTATCAGGCGTCTTATTAGGCGACGTGCCTGGTTCAGACGTTATGATTTTTTATACATTTCTCACGTACGCCGTCGCCACGTCGCCGTAAGGTATATACGTTACTACTGTGACGCCGCCGTGACGTCGCCGCCGGTCTGTCGTCTGACGTCTCTATCAATCCCATTCAAAAATAGACACGGACTGACGGCGACGGAAGGGTAGACTGCTCCTTCGCCTTCTTCAGGGTAGACTTAGAAAAGGCATGATCTACCCGCCATAGACGTGCACCTCTCCAAAAATGTAACAACGCGTCAATTCTACGCGGACTCAAGCGCTGTGATTGGTCTGCCAGAACCCCTCCCTCAGGGTTTCACATCCCTAGGTACGCGGACAACGACGCAGAAGTATAAATTAAAACCAACACGTTGCTTACGGCGTATAGGCTCCGGCGTAGGTCCGACGCAGAAGTATAAATAGGCCTTTACTGCAACCTCATAAGATAAACAAGTTATCTCTGTGTGTGTTTGTGTACTGCTTCACCATTAGCGTAGCGATATTAGCATGTATTTCAATGTAAGTTAGTACCATCTGACATTGCTGTGTTTTGTTGTTGGTAACGTTATGTGTTTAATGTTGTCAGCTAACGTTAGTTTAAAAACGCATGAGAGGTAAAAAAATAAATAAAAGCGTGGGAATGAGTAAAGTGATAAAACCATCATTTAGAAGTTTACATAACCTCTTCAAACACTGATAACGATATTTAAAAGATATTTGTTTACATTTTTTTTTTTTTTTAGATCAAGCATTGGAATAAGATTTTTATCGGGGGAGAACACCCAACAGAAAGACCCAACTACAGTAAGTCAATTTGAACCCACTGTTCGAAAACCTACATGGGGATTAATATATAGTATTAAGTATGATTTTCATCTTTAAAGTAAGACATTTAACGTTACTGATAGAAAGTCTGAGTAACTTTTTGTCCTTTTGTCTTTCTTCTGCTGAAGTGGCGCACTGAAAGTGGATTCATGTCACCTTCATCAGTCCTTTCTTTAATCACTGGAAACCATTAAGGGAAAGACCCTCAGACGTGTCATAATAGGATAAATGCGGCTGCAGGTAAAATTATTTGATGGTTTGATTTTGGTACCATTTGGCTTTTTTGTGTGTGCTTCCCTTGCTATGATACACATTTCTGATGGGATTGCCATGCTTTAAGTGTATGTTTACATTTTTAATCATGTAATACTAACAGTCTCAAAGATTACATTAGTCAGTTCATGTTGTGTGAATGTTATAATGGCAAACGTTTTTACAATTTAAATCAATTTTAAGATTGTTTAAAGGAATGGTAAAAAAAAAAAAAAAATACTGCTTTTTAAGGACTTTTCATTGAATAATTTCTTCTTTCCCCCCTTCAGATTCGCCAAGGATCCAGCTGATTACTGGCAGGTTGGTGGAGGATTATTCTTTAGCTGCTACATTGCACTATCACTTCTGGTACGGATTCATTGGCCTTTTGTGTTATTTTTTTTATTTTACTTGATTTAATAAATTACTTTTAATTAGTACAATGTATGGTTAGGATTCTGAATTAAAACAGTGTAATGTTTCTCCACAAATATTATCAGAAATATACAGAAATATATAATTGTTGAAACAATATAAACCTGCATTGAAAGATATAAAGAACATACAGACCTCAACCCTCTCAGCTCAACACCACAAGTTGTTGATTTCTTCATCTGTTTTAAGGATGAAATCATGACCTTATGATTATAGTAACCCTAACTGACACATGGGAGTAATATTACATTTTTTACAATTCCACCTTGGGGCTCTGAAGAATTTCTTGTGTAAATGTACATCTGAATACATAAAATATGTGTTTTAGAATGGATAGTGTTGTATACTTTGTTTTCTACCCGACAAATTGAACTGTAAAGTGAAAATCTTGTACATGATTTATTTTGTATTCAGTGTTTTCAGTTTTCAGTGTTTTTGCTTTTATTTATAGGATAGTAGCAGACAGCGGGCAAGAAGTGAAGAGGAAGTGATGGCATCGGAATGGACCTCGAGCTGGGACTCTCTGTCGGAGCACTGCACAAGACTATATAGATGTTCCATTTAGAATATTCCATTTAGATGTTTACTTCTACAGGTTTTTAACATTACTTAGAAAACGCTGCAATTTAAAGTTTGAGATGTTTTTCATCTGTTTTAGAAAGTATTTTTAGACTTGTTTTTTCAGAATAAAACTTGTTTTACAATCTTGAGCATGTGTTAACTCATTATTTAATGTGTTTAATTAAGCCATTGCTGCCAGTCATTTGACAGTTAACCATTTTTAGTGTACAGTATGGACAGTTAATCACAAATTCAGTCAGCATTGTCATGACTCAAAGACGGTACAATGTACAATTGTATTATCCCATGATGAAAGGTAAGAAAGTGAAACAACGTCACGATATCAACGTTGATTCAATTTGCAAAATCGAAAGGTAATTCAACGTTGATTCAACGTCGACAGAAGACCATAACCCGAAAGGTAAGAGTGAAACGACGTCGCAATTTCAACGGTGAATCAACGTTGTTTCTTCCGCAGTGAAACGAAGTCACAATATCAACGTTGATCCGTTTTGCAAAATTGAAAGGTAATTCACTGTTGATTCAACCATGGTACCTGACGTTGTTTCAACGTTGAAATGCCGGCTGGGATATGTGTCCGCATAAAGATCGTGGACAGGAAAACGTCGGCCCAGTGATAGAGACTGATGCTCAGTCTTCATCCATACAAACAGCTCAGGAGGAGATTTCAGGCCTCACGGAGGTAAAGCAGTCAGAGGTGAACATGGCTTTAAATGTAGCGGTGAATACCTCAGAGATACCAGTGGTAGCGGCAACAAGTTCATATACTGGTGATGATGTGGTTAAGAGTAAAGAACACTTAGTTGTTGAACAGGACAATAAATGTGACGAGAATGTGTTGCCAAGTACTAGTTCTGCTCAGTATGTGTGTGATGCAGAGAAGAGTCGAACAGATTCAGTGACAGCAGTAGAGGATGATTTGTCAGATGAGTCTGCTTCTGTGTTGGATATGGACTCCTGCTCACAGTATGGGTTTGAGGAGGGCTCTCAAGATCCCCAGAAGGAGCTCTCTTTATATACTTTATAGAGGAAATTGTTCAGTTTCTATAGATACTACTTTTGGAAAGCAGGTTGATGTTAAAGAATTCATTCCTGATGTAGAGAAATTTAAGTTGGTTACATTTCTTCAGAAGACTGGGGCTTGATCTCCTGAGTGAAAAGAAGAGGTTTCGTCTAAAGAAGCATTTAACCACTGTTAGAAAGGCTCGGAAAATAGAGAAAAAGAGAAGTATTGTTGTAATTGTTTTTTTTTTTTAAGCTTCACATGGTGTCTTTTTCTATTTTTCTGCTCTTTTCTGCCTGTCTGCTCTTTCTTCCAGTATTTTTAATGGAAGTATTGAGGGTTGGCTTACTTAATATGAATGGTGGAAGGGATGAATGTAAGCGTGCGCTTGTTTCTGAAACAATAGAGCAAAAACAATTAAATGTTATTTTCCTTTAAGAAACACATAGCGATATTGATAATGAATTTGAGTGGGGATTATGGTGGAAAGGGCAATATATACTTAGCCATAAAACAAATGTGAGTGCTGGGCTGGCAATCTTATTCTCTCCCGATCTAAGAGTTAATGTTTTAAAAAAAGAGGAACCTGTAAATGGAAGATTAGTAGTAGTAAAGGCTGATATTGATGGAGTTCTTTTTTACTTTGTAAATGCATATGCACCTAATGTGGGACATGAACGACACATCTTTTTCAGGATGTTAAGAAATGCTTTAATGTTATGTGCTGATGGAAATATAATCATGGGAGGTGATTGGGAATTGTACTGAGAATTTTACTATTGATCGCACAAGTGAAGAACCTCATCTTCAGTCTTCATCTCAATTATCAAAAATAATTCGAGAAATAGATCTTTTAGATATGTGGCGGATCAAACATCCACAAGTGAGACAATATACTTGGATTAAAATGACAGATAACAGAGTCAGTGCTGCTCGATTGGATAGGATCTATATGTCCAATCATCTTAGTAGTCGGAGTATTGATTGTTGTATTATTCCAGTAGGGTACACAGATCATCATTTGGTTTTTCTTACTATAAATATGTCCCAAGTGTACAAAGAGGTCTTCTTATTGGCATTTTAACACTAAATTGCTTCAAGATCTTAATTTTTGCAAACATTTTGAGACTTTTTGGCAACAGTGGAGATTGTGTAAAGGAACTTTTGAAAATTTAAAACAGTGGTGGGAAATAGGGAAAACAAACAGTAAATTGTTTTGTTTGCAACATACTGCTAATTCCACTATTAAATAAAGAGAAATTATTCAGTCAATTGAAAAGGACATATCAAATATGGAGGTGGATCTAATTAATAGATATGATCCTAATCTGTTTAACAACCTGCAAGGAAAAAAAAAGAGAACTGGGGTTGGTTTTGAATGAAAGGGTGAAGGGAGCTCTTGTAAGGTCTCGTTTTGTCTCTGTTAATGACATGGACGCTCCTAGTGCTTATTTTTTTTAATTTGGAGCACAAAGTGGCACAACAGAAACAGATGTCATGTCTTCGCCTTCCTGATGGGAGGGTGACCAGCAATATTACGGAGATGAGGCATCATGCAGTGACTTTTTATTCCAGTCTTTATGCTGCTGAACAATGTGATACTGACTGTGCCGAGCAGCTAATGCAAGACTTGCCTCATATAGACTCAGACTCTAAGACTGCCTTGGACACTGAACTATCTCTTCAAGAACTCACTACTGCAGTTGGTCAGCTTGGTATTGGACGATCTCCTGGTATTGATGGGTTGCCGTCTGAATTTTACAAGCGTTTCTGGAACTGTATTGGAGAAGACTTGTATGAGGTTTTCTGTGAATGCAGCAAAGATGGTTGTTTGCCTATATCTTGTCAACGCGCTGTGATATCTTTATTACCAAAAAAGGGAGATTTATCTTTTTTTTTAAATTGGAGACCTGTTGCATTACTGACTACTGATTACAAAATTATGTCTAAGTGTCTTGCTAACAGACTTAAAAAATATCTCAACTTGATTGTACAAAAAGATCAAACTTATTGTATCCCAGAAAGAACAATAATGGATAATTTGTTTTTAATTCGGGATATTTTAGATATTTGTAAAAGTTTTGAACTGAAAGTTGGTTTAATTTCTTTAGATCAAGAGAAAGCCTTTGATCGGGTTGATCATGGTTATCTTTTTAATGTTTTAAAAGTTTTTGGTATTGGTGATTCATTCTTAAACATGGTCAAATTGCTGTATTCTGGTGCTGCTTGCATTGTTAAAGTGGGAGGTGGGTTAAGCCGGCCCAATCCCAGTTTCAAGGGGTATCAGACAAGGTTGTCCTTTATCAGGGCAACTATATAGCATTGCTATTGAGCCTCTTCTTTTTAATTTACGTAAAACTTTGTCTGGTTTTATTGCTCCTGGTTTATCTCAGAGTTCAAGTATTACTGTAAGTGCTTATGCTGATGATGTGACTGTGTTTGTTAATCATGAAAAAGACATTAATGCCCTGGTTAATGCACTCAATGTGTATGAGAAGGCTTCATCGGCGAGAGTGAACTGGGACAAAAGTGAGGCTTTTTGGGCAGGGCAGTTTTCTGTTGAAAATCTTCCACAGTTGCCAGGAGATCTTACATGGAAAAGAGAGGGGTTAAAGATTTTAGGTGTTTATTTTGGGAAAAGTGAGTCTCAAAAGTTAAATTGGGAGGGTTTAGAGGAAAGAGTGTGTACCCGATTGTCTCGCTGGAAATGGTTGCTACCCCAGTTGTCCTACAGGGGAAGAGTTTTGGCTAATAATTTAGTGGCTTCTACTCTTTGGCATAAACTGTGCGTACTGCAGCCACCTACAGGACTAATCCAAAGTATTCAAAGGAGTTTGGTGACCTTTTTCTGGTCAGGACAACACTGGATTCGAGCAGCGGCTTTGTATCTCCCAGTACAAGAAGGCGGGCAGGGCTTGGTGGATATTAAGTCCAGGATAATGACTTTTCGGCTGCAGACAGCCCAAAGACTCTTGTTTAATAAAAACTCTGCCTGGATGGACACTGCAACAGCTCTTCTGAGGAATGGTGGATCTCACCCCCTTTTATAGATCTGTGCTGGAGGCCTGGAAGGTTTTTATCGTATCAAGATCACCTAATACACCTGCTGGTCATTTGGTTGTTTGAGGAACCATTGTTTTTTAACTCCTTTTTATCTTCAAGACTGTTGTCATCTGAAAATGTGCGAGCACGACTGTTAGCGGCTGGGTGTAACAAGCTGGGACATATCCTGAGAAGTGATTTGCAAGACTTGAGCCAAAGAAGTGGTGTGAAATCAATCCGGTTTTTACAACAGTGCATTGCAGAGATTTTCAAGGACTTGAACACAGATTATCAAGTTTTTCTGAAAGACCCAGAAGCCCTAAATGAGTGGGTTGAGGGGTATGGTCATCTTTTTCCATTAATCAATGTAAGCCCGGCTGTGGAAGACCGGGGTAGAAGATGAAAGCCGTTTACTGACTCTGAAAACACCAGTTCTGGAAAGTTTTGATTCTGCTGGAAAGAAATCTCTCTATTTGATATGTGTTAAAGTTTCCAATATGCAATTTTTGAATGGAGTTTGTTCACCAAGATGGACACAGTTCTTTGGATCTGACTCTTCCCCTAAAGGCAGCTGGCGTACCCTGTACAAATGTCCGATCGACAAGAGGACAGGTGACCTCCAGTGGAGGATTGTACACGGGGCAATAGCTACAAACAGACATGTGGTACACCTCAATCCTAGTGTTGGGGTGGGTGTCAATTTTTCATCTCTTTGTGCAGTGTTCACGATTGGATAATCTTTTTGATTTTTTAAGCAATTGTTTTCTGTCCCTGGGTGAAGTTTTTTCTTTTCAATTGTTCATTTTCGGGCCAAAGTATTCATTGCAAAAGAAAAATGTGACCGTTTTAATTAATTTTTTATCTGGCACTGCAAAATTGGCTATTTGGAAGACAAGGAAAACCAGACTGTTGGGGCAAAGGTCAATAAGTGTTGTGCCTATGTTTGTAGGTCTGGTAGCTTCTCGAATTAGGGTGGAGTGTGCATACTACAAGTTGGTGGAATCTCTACCAAAGTTTAGAGAATTATGGGGAATAAATGAAGTATTATGTACACTGTATGATAATGAATTGGTTTTGAGGTTTAAAAAAAAAAAGGGGGAAGAAAGTAATTATTCATTTATTAAAAAAAAACTCTTTGTGTGTTTTTGTAAATCTTTTGTAATAATAGCGAGTCAATTGTAATAATAAAGGTGAACTTAATCCTCTCTCTCTCTCAGTCTCTCTCTCTCAGTCTCTCTCTCTCTCTCTCCCTCTCTCTCTCAGTCTCTCTCTCTCTCTCTCTCTCAGTCTCTCTCTCTCAGTCTCTCTCTCTCTCTCTCCCTCTCCCTCTCAGTCTCTCTCTCTCTCTCTCTCCCTCTCCCTCTCAGTCTCTCTCTCTCAGTCTCTCTCTCTCAGTCTCTCTCTCTCAGTCTCTCTCCCTCTCCCTCTCAGTCTCTCTCTCTCTCCAGTGTGAACAGAGACAGAGAAACACACAGATGGTTCAGATGCTCATCAACTTCTCAACGGAGTCTCTGATCCGCTTATCCTGATTTCTTCACTCGTCACGATGCTTTTGGACTTGATTTAGTTCTTCTGAAATATGACTGAATATTCAAACCAGAGTCGGGCCGGTGGAGATTATGAATGGCATTATGAATACTATGATGACGAGGAGCCGGTGTCCTTCGAGGGACTGAGAGCAAACAGATGTGAGTTTCTGCATTATCATTCACTGTACAGAGAGAGAGAGAGAGAGAGAGAGAGAGACTGAGAGAGAGAGAGAGAGAGAGAGAGACTGAGAGAGAGAGAGAGAGAGACTGAGAGAGAGAGAGAGAGATGGATGGATGTGTGTGTGTGTTTGTGTGTGTGTGTGTGTGTTTGTATTCTAATGCTGGTTTTATTTCGTCAGACTCTTTAGTGATTGGTTTCTGGGTCGGACTGACTGTGTTCGTCATCTTTATGTTCTTTATTTTAACTCTGTTTACTAGAACAGGAGCCCCGCGTCTAGAGTGAGTAACACACACACACACACACACACACACACACACACATACTCTGAAACTCTCGCACACACACACATACTCTGAAACTCTCGCACACACACACACACACACACACACACACACGCACACAAACAGAGTTCAATCAGCATTGTGAAATAAAATATATATAAAATAAATATGAATAGGATGTTTAAATTGTGTGAGTTGATATGGAGATCTGTGGATCAGAAACATCTGGGAGTCAGACCTCAGCGCTCTCTCTCCATTATGTTGCTATATTTCATTTCATATTTTTAATATATTTAATGTGAGATATTAAAGAGTGCCTCATTCTTTGTGACTATAAATGCAGGCCTGCGTTAATAACACACAACATGCAGCTTTTGTTGAGATGTGTTGTTGTGTGTGTCTCCATGGAAACAGCCAGTGTTGATGAGTCTGATTAATCATCACATATTCAAATGAGCAGAAACACTTCAGCTGATGCATAATTACAGGCAATCAGTCCTGATTTAATTACTCGTTAAAGTGTGCAGTTCACATAATTCATCAGGTCAGATGCATCAAACACACAGACACACACACACACACACACACACACACACACACACACACAGACACACACACACACACACACACACACACACACACACACACACACACACACAGGGTAATCATCGTTAACTGAAACTATTACAAATAAAGATGAAATAAAATTAAATACTGAAAAATTAAATACTGAAGTTAAAGCACTAAAATTATAACCTGGAAATAAATAAAAATAAATAAAACCTAAATAGCTATATAAAAAACCCCGAATAAAATGACAAAAACACATAAAAAAAAACGAATAAAAATAAAATTGAATTAAATTATGAATAAAACTACTGAAATTAAAATTAAATAACACAGGATTTAATTTTCTACTATATAAAAAAAGTAAAATTGATAAAAAAAAAATAAAGAAATATTTTACATTATTTTTATATTTTATATTAGATCTATTGATTTAATTTTTATTAAATTTTTTACATAAATCAACATTTTTTAAATAAATTAAAATGGTAGATTTCAATATAAATTAAATATAAAAAATTTTAATTATGCCAAAATGGGAAACATTTCACAGCAAGAAATGGCCAAGTTTTGGAAAAGAAAAAATATATGATTAATTATTACAGGGTTGTACGGTTGACTTCAAGAATAACATTTTGTGTAAAAAGTGAGAAAATGCAACAAGATTATTTAATATTTCCCAAAAAACGCCGTCTTTCTCCACAGGATCCCCGATCCGAGTGAAAAGCATCATGGTCTAGGTGAGTGTGTGCTGGAGGTCAGTGGAGGTCATGTCGAGTCCCATTCCCTCTTTCACTTCTACATCCATGAGGAGGAACGAGCCCGAGCCGGCAGAGGCGCTGTGATTGGCCG
>CM038629.1:45958182-45983182 GCA_021554675.1 Leuciscus idus | reverse complement strand
AAAGGATTATAATGCAGAAATCATGTATATAAAAAACAAAAATAAACAAACACTGAACTCTCTCTCTCTCACACACACACACACACACACACACACTCTCTCTCTCTCTCTCTCTCTCTCTCTCTCTCTCTTTAGGTTCAAGTCATAGAGTTCAGCTAAATAGAAATATTAATAAACATTAATAAAACAATAATAAATGATAAAACCACATGACAAAATTAAAACGCAAACTAAAATTAAAAAGAAAACTGAAAATATAAAAAAGCTCATTCAAATGTTACTAAATAATTTAACAGTATATTAAATTATACTAAAATAACACCATATTTCTTTTTGCTTGACATAAAACTTACACACAAACCACACAACACGTGATGATGTTGTTCCTCCAGCAGGAGGCGCTACAGTAAAACTCTCTCGGGCTGTGAAGCTCACACACTAATACACGACCTGAAGCCTAAACACAAACACACTGCTCTGATTGGACAGATTCAGACTGAATATTAATGCTTCAGTAAAACATCTTCAGTTTGAATGAAATGACGTGGATGATCTGCATGTGAAAGCAGTGTTTTGGCTTGAGAAAGTTTGAAATAGTTTTAGTTTTAGTTAAGTATAAGTTTTAAAAGGCAGAATTTTGAATAGATAGATATATTTAGATATATTTTTTAAAGTTTCAAGTTTGAAGGTTTTCCAACTACTTTAGTTGTTGCTATGTGGTTGCTAGGGTATTCTGCGTGGTTGCAAGGGTGTTGATATACGGTTGCCATGGTACCCAGGGTGGTTGCTAGGATGTTGCTATGCAGTTGCTAGGGTACTTGAGGTGATTGCTAGGGTGTTGCTATGCAGTTGCAAGGGTACTTGAGGTGGTTGCTAGGCAGTTGCTAGGGTACTTGAGGTGGTTGCTAGGGTGTTGCTATGCAGTTGCTAGGGTACTTGAGGTGGTTGCTAGGGTGATGCTATGCGGTTGCTAGGGTATTCTGGGTGGTTGCTAGGGTGTTGTTATGTGGTTGCATGTTACTCAGGGTGGTTGCTAGGGTGTTGCCATGCGGTTGCTAGGGTATTCTGGGTGGTTGCTAGGGTGATGCTATGCGGTTGCTAGGGTATTTTGGGTGGTTGCTAGGGTGTTGTCATGTGGTTGCTAGGGTATTCTGGGTGTACTTCAGTGTTTTCCGCTGCTCGGGATGGCGAGTGTTTGCTGGTTACACATGGAGAATGTGCTCTGCCATCTGGATTCCATTGCAGAGAGCAGGAACTGAATATGTGTGGTTAAAGTGAGTCACGGCAGGCATTACAAAACACTCCCAGAGACGTGAGTGTTAGGCTTCAGACGTACAGTTGAGTCAAACTACGGAAACTAAGTTATTATACGCTTGCATGAATGTTCCTCTCTTCAACTGTACGCGCACATGCATTGAGAAAATGGTAAAACAGCCATTCCTGCAGCATTGTGACTAACATTAGTGTCTTCTGGTTAGCGAACTGCCTCAACTGTAGATATAAGATTAAAATAATATCAGATTTGTCTAATTTTAAATAAACACAAAAAGCAGATGAAAAAATAAACATAAGTAAGAACTTTACTTTTGCTATAGTAAAGTAAGTAAGTAAAGTTTATTTCTATAGCACATTTAAAACAGGCTGTACATAATTGTATTGGCCACAGGGTAATAAAAACACATGTAATAGAAATACATTTACAAATAAATTTAGTTTAGGCTAAAACAACATTTACAGAGAAACGGCAGGTTGAAAACACACTAAGCAGGAAAAACATTTAAGATGCCTAAAAGGCCAATGTAAAAAGGTGGGTTTTAAGTCTAACTTTAAAAATATCAATATGAGGGGCATTTCTGATGTCGGGTTGAATATGGTTGAATAAATGTTCAGTGATATCTTCCAAAGATTTCTGAATTTTGGCGCATTTTTTCTCAATATAGTGTTGATATGACAACTAACCCACTAAATACACTCAGTTTCCTCATGCTAGCATGTGTGGAAGTAGGCTATTATAACTAGCCCCGGGTTAGTTTGTGCCCCGCTCACCCCTAATGACCCATAAACCTATATCATCCAGTCAAAGCATGTTCCCTCAGACGTACGTGTGTGTGTGTGTGTGTGTGTGTGTGTGTGTGTGTGTGTGTGTGTGTGTGTAGACTCGTTGCGTGTGTTTTCCTGAACCCTCTCGGCTCATTAAAGTGTTAGAGGCCAGAGTCTAACCGTGGGTGTGTGTGTTGGCCTCGAGTGCATGAATAATTCAGCGTGTGTTTGTTAGACTGAAGCCGTTGCACAACAGTCGATATACCTGTCGTGTTCTGATACCTGTCGTGTCCTCTGTGCTCGACACACCTGTTCCTCGACCGATGGATCCTCACAGGTGAACGCTGAACGCCGAACGCTGGATCATGGTGAGTTTCTCAGTGTTTACACACTTGACTGAACGCATGGTCAGAACGGCTCCAGATCGCGTGAAGTGAACAGGTCTGTGCACGAGCAGGACAGGTGTGGGTGTGGCGTGCGTGTAGAAGCAGGTAAATAATTAGAGCAAACGTTTGAGCTTTCTCTTTCTTCTTTACGCGAGACTCCAGCATCAGTGCGTTCTGATATGATTCATCTCTGACACGTTCAACTCTGTGAGTATTGGGCTTTCCTACTGTATATAAGTTGTTTAAAAAGAAATGGATTTGGCTTAAATATCTTGATTATTGTGCTTAGAAAAAACGTCTCCATTGGAAATGGGAAGGTTCCCCTAATATTATTTTAATAACAGGAACGTTCTCTCTAGGTTTTGTTAACACTAACTAACCTTGGAAGAAAGTTGCTAGGAGAACTTAAAGTCACTTGCACAAACAGTTTACAAAATACTTTAAGGAGATAATTTGCTGCACATACCAATAAAAATATGCATGATCATGAAAACAGCTTTCAGCTTCATGTTTTAAATACGTTATAATATAAAATAAAACGAATAGACAGCAGCTGTGAGCATCACTGTGTTAAACGCACTTTGGGAGGCTGGAAAACTGAAGTGTTCTGTGACTGTTCTCTTGTTCATTGTGTTGGACTGGGTTCATCTGATCCTCTGAAACTCAATCCTGTCTCCGTCTCTCCCCGCGCGCGCGCGTCACAGAGGAGCTCCTGCGCGCGCCCTGCAGATCACGAATAATTAACGATCCTCAAGCGTTCTTTTATTGATCCGGACGTTCATTCCTGATCGCTTTTATCGATCTGGATTCATTGAGTCGCAGGGCTGGATCATTTCACGACTCTCGCTGGCGGGACGAAAGACGCGCTTCTCTGGGTGTTCCGCGCGCCGCCGATCCGGACAGTGAGTTTTGAACATCAGTGTGAGATTTAATGATGAATATGAAAACTTTCCTCGTTTCTTTATTAATCATATTTTTCTCCGTTTTAATTTTTTTCTCTTCCAAATCCTATTGCCTATAGGCTATTCTAAGTGACATTCGCATTACGTTATGAAAACGTTACTTCTGAATGTTCTCTGTTTTTAAATGTTTTAAAAACGCATTTTCTTGGTTATGTGTGAATGTTGACTGACAGAACATTCCATTGTATCATTTTTCAAACATTATAAGAACGTTACTTTTGAATGTTCTCTGAACGTTCTAAAACAAGGAGAAGCATTTAAAAGAAACGTTTTGGAAATAAAACGTTCCATGAATGATGTTTTCGTTCTAACGTTCTGAGAGCATTATTACAGAGATAACTTTGAACGAACGTTCTATTATCGTCACTGGAAGAATGTTTGTTCTTAACTTTGAGAGGACATTGACAGAACGTTCCGTGTTCGCTGTGTTCTCTTAGACTGACTGTACTTCTGTGGAGAGAGAGGAGGAAACTCTCTGGCACACTTTGCTTTAGTTCATTAGACAAAAAGTCATGAACTGCCTTTGGATACCATTAGTTGCAGAAAAATGTCATTGGAATCCAAACTAAATCCAATATATTAGCTGTGTCTGTTTAACAATTCATGGGTCTCCTTCAAAAAGTGTAAAATTAATCTTTGATGGCAGTGATGGTCATTTTTTTTTACGGTTAATAAACCTTCATAATGTGCTATTTTGACATGAGGTGTTTAACAGAGATTGTGTCGTTCTGTCAGACTTGTCAATTGATAGTCCATGTGTTCTGTTTTCAAATATTTTGACAGATGTAAATTAAATATTGCGTACTATTTATATATGTATTATACTATTATAAATATTATGTTTATATAATATTATTATAAATATAAGTATTATAAATAATATGTAAAACATAATGTTTATATATTTTTTGAACATCAAATCTTCTGAGCATTGGAATATAATAATGGGTTTTTCTTGTGGAATTTTGGAATGATAAACATACTGAGTGAAAATTTTATTAGAAAAATAAATTGGAAAATATCTTTGTCTTTTTGATTTAATGCTTTTAATGTTGCTGATTGATCATGAAGAAGCTCCAGTTCTTCTCTATATCAGTGTTAGTGTTTCTGAACTCCTGAAACGCCTCCACCGTAGTCTTGAGTTTCTTCCGGGAACGAACACAATATTCCTCATTATAATAATTAATGCGCAGAATAAAGGGGCGGGGCCTGGTTGAGTTAGTTAGTAGTGTGTTAAACTGGCGGTTATGGTAAGGGGCGGGACATTTCCCAAACACACTCGAAGCGCTCGACCAATCACAACTCACTGATCCAGCCGACCAATCAGAGCACAGTGTGCTTTTCAGAAGGAGGGGCTTCATAGAGACAGGAAGTAAACAGAGCGTTACTGACAGACTGGGAAGAGAGGAGCTGCAACAATGGAGAATATGAGGAGAATAATCAACATTCAAGCAGGAAAACCTGTTCTAGTCGAGCCTGAACAACATTAAGTGTGTTACAGATCAATCCCTCATGATTTTGCATGTGTGTTTGCAGGCTGAGAGTCCACAGGAGCGCAGCCCAGGGGTGCTCAGTCGCATCGGGAGCTGGTTGGCGTGGGGTTGGAGCGGCCCGGCTCTGAGCGGAGATGATCCCGACTCCGAAACACAGCGAGAGGAGGCGTCTGAAGAGGACAACACAGGAACTGCTGGTGCACATGAGAAACACAGTCCTGCAGTAGAGGAAACCATTCCAGCAGAGAAAAGCCCTTCCCCGAGCCGGAATGCCAAACATCCGAGATCCCAGGTGTGCCAAGAGCAAAGAAGAAGTGAAAACAGCGAGACCGTTGTAAAAAGAAGCAAACGCAGTCCGTCGTTTGAGAGTAACAGAAGCAGATCAACACCTGACTTCTCTGATCAAGATAACACAGAGGAAATGGGACGCAGGAGATCTGGAAGGAGGAGGCGGAGCTCTCATGGAGATGTGGGCGAGGCTAAGACTAAATCACCAACCAATCCTCAACCTGATAGTCCTGTAGCAACCAGTTTGGCAACTAGCCCACAGTCGGCATGTGCTGACTCAGTTTTTGAGGAGGCGGAAAACAACGTTCAGGAATGCTCCGGGTCAGAAGAGCCAAACTCAGGTAGCCGTGAGGATTTCGTCCGAGCAGAATGGGTGGAAACACACCTGAGCGAGGACAAGGCTGATTCCCCGAGCTCACCTGTCACTGAATCAGACATGGACGAGGAACCCGTGGTGAGGATGACCGAGAGCGCCGAATCCAAACGCAGGAGTATCAAAGTGTCTCACAGCGAGAAGATCTTTGCTAAAAAGCTGCTGGTCTCAAATGAAGATCCTCAAGTGACGCTTAAAAGCTCTTCGGATCCTAAATGGCCGAGATCTGATGAGAAAGCAAGGTAAATGTACCTGTTTAACCAGTTTGTTTGTTTTGCTGATTTGCTTACAGAAATAACTAACGACAGTATACTTTTGAAAGCCCTTTAGTGTTTATTTGATCTGTGAACACTTTAAAAGTTTATGGTTAACACTTTATAATAAGGTTCATTTGTTAACATTAATGTATTAACTAACATGAACTAACCATGAGCAATACATTTGTTACTTCATTTGTTCATCTTTTTTAATGTTAGTTAATAAAAAATAAAGCTGTTCAGTGTTAGTTCACAGTGCTTTAACTAATGTTAGCAAGATTTTAATAAAGTATTAGTAAATGTTGAAATTAACATTGAGAAAGATTAATAAATGCTGTATAAGTGCAGTTCATGCTAACTAATGTAGTTAACTAATGAACCTTATTGAAAAGTGTTACCAGTTTATGTTTAAAATGAAACTTTAACTAAACGTGGGAAAACTTTCTCAGAGATAATCATGACAAAACACCATGCGTCATGTTGTGAAATGTCTCAGGTTCTTGTAATTCCTGTTGGTTAAATGTTCCTGGCCTTGTTCAAAGAGCTTTCTGCCATTTTCATAACAATTAAGAGCTTGCATAGTTAAATGCCAGTTTTTCTAGATGTCAGCTTTGTGCTTTTCTACCCCTAAAAGAAGTTCACCTAAAATTAAAAATAAATTACTCAACCTCACGTCATTCCAAAAACTCTATGATTCATTTATTTTGCTGAAAACAAGATATATTTTGAAGTTCATTCAAGATGTTTGGGTTATTTGTCATTCAGTGATTGTATTAAATTTAATATCATAACAGCAGTCCACGTGACTCCTGCATATGATAGTTATGGGAGGAACGGACCAACTTATGGTACCATTTATCACTGATTTACTGTTATTTACTTATAACTTAGTCTTTCTCTCTGTTGCAGCTCGCGAATCTCATCCTCACACAAATCTACCATAATACTTTAGGCTTGAATATTGCGCAAGAGTCTTTTTTAATGCTTTTTTGAAGCAAACTCATTCACTTTCAAAGTAGGGAAAAGGGAAGTGTGAAGTAAAACATGCTTTGAATTATCTAATAATCTTTGCAACTTTTGAAATAATGTCTTGCAGCACGTGTTTTTGTTTGCCACTTTCTATAAAAGCGAAAATGCAAATGTGCTGAAGAGCGGGAAGTCATGCAGTTTTGGGTTAGTGGTTTGCTTCAAAGATATAAAGAACAAAGGAGGAGAAACAAGGAAGATAGAGAACGAGGAAAGAAAGACACAATGAGTAAACAACTAATGAAGGGAGTGGATGCTAAACGTCATAGAGATGTCAAAAGCACCCGTTTGACTTTTATTGTTTGTTATTTTACAGATGTCCAGAGGACAGAGTGGACGGCACTAATGTGAAGTCCGGTCATCAAAAAGGACGAATCGCAGACAAAATCAGTCTGTTTGAAAGAGGAGCGACCAAAGCTGTCATTAGCTCCACAAACCTGCGCCATCTGGATATTTCTCCAGCTCGAAATGTGGCTTTTCGACTCAAAGAAGATGATGGAAAGCGATCCAGTTCTGCTCCTCCGAAACAAACGGTTAAAGAGAGAGCAATGAATTTCACCGCAGGACAGAGGGGAGAAGAGAAGTTAACGTTGTCGTCTGGAGTGTCTGATCATGCATTGAACGAAGGACATTCCAAAACAGCTGGTCGAAATGAAGCATCTCGTTCTGGAAGTTTTGAAAAATCTACAGCAAATATCAGCGGAGAACCCAAACCCATAGATCAAACAGACTCCAAATCCCACAATGCAACACAAAGCAAACCTGCATCGTCAGAGAGCACTAGTGACTCGAACATTGGGAATAAAGAGTTGGATAAAGCGAGCTGTTCTGCACCGACAGTTTCATCTCCTATTGACGAGAGCCCGCCGGTGAAATCTCCAAGACGGACGGGCGGCTCGCGATCTAAGAAACGACGAAACAAAGAACCGCTCAGCCCCACCAGCAAGAACAAACAAGAAATGGGTCAAGGTGAACAGGAGGTCAAGAGCAACACAGCGTGTAATATAACCCCAAAACCTCTTACAGATGCGGGAGACGTTGCAAAGACCATAGACCAGTATGTGAAAAGCACTTCTGGTGATGAGGTTGCGAGCAAAACGCCTAAAGTTCCCCCAAAGTTGGATATAATGCAAAGCACGAAGGCAACATCAAACACTGACTCAAAGAGGTTACAAAAGTCTTCAGATATGGACACAGAAGGTCTCAAAGAAATGAAAAGCATGGATGCGAAGGAGACAGAGAACAGCTCGAAAGAAGTGAATATAGAGCGGACAGGCATTGACTCAAAAACTGAAGAGCAACAGAAAAACAGCAACAAAAAGCAGCCTGTTCAAGAGAGCTCAGAAGGAGAGGGGCGGAAGAACAGAGACACGATTGTAAACACATTGTTTAGAGAGTCAGGGAAACTGGATACATCTGTGACAAATAAAGAGAAACCACCATCCCCGGAGGACCTGAGAGCGGCCAACTCTAAAGACTTCTTTGTGCCAGCCAATAGCAGCAATGCATCTTCTAGGAAAGACGCCATGCGAAACAGAGAGAGTGAGAGAGATATGTTGGTCCTACCTGAGAAAGACACCACTACGTGTGTGCGTGAAGTGAAAAATACCCCTGAAAATGACCCAAGATCAGACGAGGCACAAAGACCATCAAAGCCAAACCATAAGAGTAAAGAAAAAGACAACAATCAGAAGACAGAAGCAACCGAACAACTGAAAACAACTGAGCCACACAAACACAGCAATGAAGTCAACACATCAAAGCCAACCGAGCAAAATATACAAGGTGCAATTACAGCGAAGACAACTAAACAAAGTAAATCAAAGGACAGCTTAGCCGTAAAGCCCAAAGAGATTAAACAAGAAGACATGACAATTATGGCAACCAGTCAGGGTAAAGAAACCCAGAATACAGAGAAAAACTCAACTGAATTGTACGATCAGACTAAAGATAAAGATGCTTCTATAAGTAGGGCACTGGCAACACTGAACCCTGCACTGGTAACAAAACAAAATGATGAAGCGGACACTATAAATTCACCTCATATTCCGCATACGGAGAGAGGCGGTCCCAAAAGAGACAGGCCACAGAGCCAATCAGAGAGCCGAGAAGCTTCCGGTAAAAGGGACTTACAACAACAACAACAACAACAAAAGACCAGCACTGAAGCTAAAGACAGAGACACAGACAAAACCAAGAGTAAAATCACTAGTACAGAAATTACATCCATAGTAAATGGAGACATAAACTCTGCAGAGACAGAAGATCAGTTGTCTGATAATACTTTTCCTGTAATACCAACCAATAATGAGAATCTATCTCTGCGCTCTGTGAAAAAGAAGCCCACTTCATCATCATCCACAGCCAATGAAGCATCTATCGAGCAGTCTGGCCAGGCCGGTGAAAAGATTACCTCTAAACCAGCACCAACAAATGAGACAGTCTCCAGTTCACCAGCCTCAAGTGATGACAAGAGCACAACTTTAGTTTTGCCTAATGAAAACGACACAACTCCATCAGACTCGGCTAATGAAAAGACACCACAAGCCTCAACCAATGAGACAACCTCCACTTTGCCTGCCTCAACTAATGACAACACTATGCCTCCACTAGCATCAACCCTTGAGACAATCTCTGTTTCATTAGGCTCCAATGATGACATGAATAAACCTCCACCAGCCTCAACTAATGAAAAGAACACAACTCCATCAGACTTAATCAATGAGAAAACCACACCTCCAAAATCCACACTTCCACCCACCTCAACTAAGGAGATAATATCCAGTTTACCAGCCTCAAATAATGAGATATCCAGTTTACCAGCCTCAACTGATGTAAAGACAACACGTCCGTCAGACTCAGCTAGTAAAAGCACAACTGATGAAAATACCACATCTCCACAAGCCTCCACCAATAAAACAACATCCACTTTGCCTGCCTCAACTAATGAAAAGAACACAACTCCATCAGACTCAATCAATGAGAAAACCACACCTCCAAAAGCCACACTTCCAACAGCCTCAACTAAGGAGATAATATCCAGTTTACCAGCCTCAACTGATGTAAAGACAACACCTCCATCAGACTCGGCTAATAAAAGCACAACTGATGAAAATACCACATCTCCACAAGCCTCCACCAATAAAACAACATCCACTTTGCCTGCCTCAAATAATGAAAAGAACACAACTCCATCAGACTCAATCAATGAGAAAACCACACCTCCAAAAGCCACACTTCCAACAGCCTCAACTAAGGAGATAATATCCAGTTTACCCGCTGATGTAAAGACAACACCTCCATCAGACTCGGCTAATAAAAGCACAACTGATGAAAATACCACATCTCCACAAGCCTCCACCAATAAGACAACCTCCACTTTGCCTGCCTCAAATAATGAAAAGAACACAACTCCATCAGACTCAATCAATGAGAAAACCACACCTCCAAAATCCACACTTCCACCCGCCTCAACTAAGGAGATACTATCCAGTTTACCCGCCTCAACTAATGTAAAGATAACACCTCCATCAGACTCAGCTAAAAGAAAGACAAATGATGAAAAGACCATGCATCCACTAGCATCAACTAATGAAAAGGCAAAGCCTCCACCAGCCTCAACTAACGAGACAATCTCCACATCGCTTGCCAAAACTATTGAAAACACCACGCCTCCAACAGCATCAGCTAAAGAAAAGACCACACCTCTACCAGAATCAACCATCGAGATAACCTCCACATTATCAGGCTCACCAAATGAAAAGACCACACCTTCTCCATCTTCAACCGTTAAATCGACCTCCACTTTATTAGACTCAGGTGATTACAAGACCACACCTCTATTAGTCTTAACTAACGAAGCACCTAAAACTCCCCCAGATTCAACTAATAATGAGACTACACCGCCGCCAGCCTCAACCAATGAGACAGCCTCCACTTTGCCAGCCACAACCGATTCACCAGTCTCCAATGATACTACTAAAAATGAGAGGACATCGCTACCAACAGCATCACCCTCGTTCCCATTACCCTCTACCAATGGAGGGACTATAACTCCACTTCCTTCATCCAAGGAAAAGAAAACTCCATCAGACTTAGCTAACGAAAATACCACATCACCACAAGCCTCAACCAATAAGACAACCTCCACTTTGCCTGCCTCAACTAATGAAAAGAATACGGCATCACCATCATCATTGATGGAAAAGACCTTGCCTCCTGATGCCTCAACCAAAGAGAAGATCGCCCACACATTGCCATCAGCCAGTGAGAAATCCCCATCTCCCTCCAGCAAATCTACAGATCCAGCCACAAGAAAAAAGGAATTTATCCCCAAACCCTTCCTCCTTCCAAAAATCCCTTCTGCACCTGGAAGCTCCTCCCTGAACAGGGATTCTCCATCTAGCTGGCTTGATGTGGATCTGCAACGTCCTATTAAGAAGAAGCAGTTGATTTCAGAACCAAAACCTAAGCTCGGCACATCTGTGAGGAAGACCAACCTGGATACATCAGGGGAAATCGACCCAGATGACTTCATTGCAAATGTGAAAAGGCTAGCAATGCCGTTTAATCTTCCCCAACGCAAACACAACCATCATCGCCCGCAAGCCCCTCCGTTTGTCCTTCCAGCCATCAGAGAAGACCGTTTAGAGAAACCCTTTGATCCGGAGGAGTTCCAGTTTGGTTTGAGGAGAAGGAAGGAATTCATTTTGGATCTAGCTCCCAGTTCAGTTTGCAAGAGCCAAGACACAGAGACCAAGAAGGAGGACTCCAAACCTAAGTGGACAAAACCTGAGCGTGAGAGCATCCTCACTAGGTCCCTGATCTTCCAGAGGAAAAGGAAGGAGTCTGAAAAGGAAGAGGGAAAAAAAGAAGAGGAGTCAGATGACAGTAAAACAGAACCAGTGAAAACAAGGTCTCGTTTGGAGAGGTGCTCCATTGTTAGCCTTCTCCGCAGCCCTAGCAAAGGGAGACGCATGGAGTTTTTAAGCCCCACTGAGTGTCCTTCAGATGGGCTGTTATCACCCAGCGATGCTCCTGGCTCTATGTCAACTCCACAATCGCAGCTGGCACCAACTGCAGAATCACCCGAACAGGTCATGATAGAGAAAGTCCATGCAAAGAATGATGGCCGCTCTACCCAGGCTGGTTCTCAGGTTATTCTAAAACACACCAAGAATGATGGACCTATCATGACACCTGACCTCAAAACAGCTTTGAGAGATCCCACAGTTACTATGTTAACAGACTCTAATGCACCTCTCAGTGATACCCAGACTGGTTTCCAGGTTGTTCTAAAACCTAATAAGGAAGATGGTCCTATGAAAAGACCTGACTTGAAAACAACTTCATTAGACCCTCAGGTCACAATGTTAACAGACACTAATTATCTTCCTACACCTAGTTGTACCCAGTCTGATGGACCTACCATGACACCTGACCTCAAAACAACTTTGAGAGATCCCACAGTTCCTATGTTAACAGACTCTAATGCACTTTTACATCCCAATGGTACCCAGACTACCTCCCAGGTCGTTCTAAAACCTACTAAGGATGATGAACCTACCCTGACACCTGACCAAGTCAACATGTTAACAGACACTAAAACACCCCCACTTCCCAGCACTATCCAGATTGGTTCTGATGTTGTTCTGCAACCTGATGGACCGACCCCGATGCCTGACCTGAAAACAACCACAGTAGACCCTATTGTCACTATGAAAACAGATGCTAGCGCTCCTCCACCTCTTCCTTCCTTTGAAGACATCAAGTTGCCTAGTTTCCTGGAGAAATTTCTTCCAAAGGAGCCTGAAACCACTGGATCATCAAATACGATCGACCCACTGGTCAGCCATCCCTCATTTATTCATTCATCCATCACACTACATGACCACAGCAACACCACATTTATACGTTCAAATACCCAGCTAGTGTTTCTCATAGTGTAAAACATGTCACATATTTCAGTGTTTGTGTGTATTTGGTTGGTTAGGTGGCTAGAGAAAGTGCTTCCATACCTGGTCTAGTGGATCCGAATACGGCTGTTGACGTAGCTGACGGGAAAACCCAAGACGTTACGATTCCACCTGCACCTCAATTTCCAGATGCCCAAATCCCTCAAGCTAAACCTCAGAGAGAACTCCCAAATGTATGTGTCCATCACCAATGTCTATTTTCTTTGTAAATCCCAGAAATGTATTTGTTCATATCTGCAATCGCTCAGAAGAATGAACGCCAGCATGTTATTCATGGGTGTCTGTATTTCTACATGACAACATGAGAAATTTGAAGTTTTAATATGTTTAAAGGGTAAAATCTTTGGGACATCGTTGCATCGTATTTTTGACTGTCTTTCAAAATAATTACCTGCATTTTTCTCCTAACCACAAAGGGCAAATGTTTTATTTTTCAGATTCCAACTGTTCGTGGAATCCATCGACGTCCTGCAAAGGTTTGCCAACATTTCAAACTCATGACCTAACAGAGATTTTCAAATATTAGAAGCTGCTTGCCTTGTTTTGTTTGCATAACAAGAGCCAAGTTTTTGGAATTTCATTTATGCTTTAAATATGTACATCAACTCTAACTTGTTGTACCAGTCAGGCAGTAATTCAAAGCACCCCCATACAGAGAGTTAAGTCCATAAAGTGCTGGGTTGATTAAATGTACCTTGTTTCCATCAGATTGTGATATTTGAGCACCATCAGTTCAACGGTCAGTCCTTTGAGGTCTACAGGGATCAACCTGATGCTACACAACTGCAACTGTCCAGTGTCATATCTGTGAAAGTGGTCAGAGGATGGTAAGCAGCAAATACGGATGGAGATCAATTACTCAGTGCATGATGATGATGATGATGATGTGCCTTTCAGGAGTTTAGATTTAATTGTGCACTTTGGCCTATTGCAGTTGGATACTGTATGAGAAACCAGGGTTTGAGGGACGATGCATCGCTCTGGAAGAGGAAATCGTTAACGAACTGCCCAATCAATGGGCGGAAGAGGGCGAAGAGACATCTGTCCCAATGGTCATTGGCTCAATTCGCCTGGCTATCAGAGTAAGAAACCTCAAGAGTATCTTCTTTAAAAACATTCTGAAGTAGAGCCGCACAATTAATCGCAATGAAACCGCACGCGATTTGGCAAAGGCTGCGATTATTTTATGCGCAGCTTGTCAGTGCAGTGGCTGATCGTAGTAAATGCTCCATCTGAACACCAGAGGGCGTTTCACACACACACACACACACACACACCACACATAATTCCAGGAAATCCCTATGAGCATCACACTATCTGTATCTGAATAAACAGAAGATTGAAACCTTTCGATTGATTAAACATGACTAATAAACACACGACTGCCTTATTCTGTGTCAGAAGCACATCATCTCACAGAAGGAGGAGCTCAACTGTTATTATGAAGTGAGTTAAAAGCATGTTAATAAATGTTGTCTTTTGTTGGACAAGAGGTTCATAAATGCTTCTAATGTTTGGAAAGATGTTTGACGCGTGTTGCTTTTTCAAATGCACGTTATAAACGACTCGAACTCGCAGTGCTTTTCAGAGTGAGCGGTACGTCACTGACAAGCTGTGCATTACTAATGAGCACAGCCTTTGCCATTTCATAATCGGTTTAAGTGTAAGCGATCAATCGTGCAGCCCTATTCTGAAGTGTCAAAAGTAACTGGAGTGCGTGCTGTGTTTTTCTGTGTGTGTGTGTGTAGGACTACACTCCTCCCCGGATTGAGCTGTTCACCGAGCCCACTGGCAGGGGCAGAAGCTCCGAGTATGTGGATATCACTGAGGAAGTGGGCAGTTTCGGCCTTCCTCTGAACACCGGCTCTATCAAAGTCCACAGTGGTCTGTAAGTTCACAAACACGCCCTGCTCAGACCTTGAACGTTTATCAGGGTGTGTGTCTGGACACTGTTGTTGGGTGTGTGTGGTCAAGTTGAAGCTCTTGACATGCACATCTTCACTATGAATAACTGGCCAACAGCTTGTTTGTGATGCTTTGTAAAGAATACCTCAGAAATCAACCTCATAGCAGCATGCTAAAAATAATCCAGAATACCTTACTATGATTTGCCTCACGCCACTCTGATTTTCTTTAGAAAGTGTAAGTATGTGTAAGTTGAAAGAGTGGCAGTGTTGTGGAAGGTCGCTTTGAAAACATAATCATGAGATTCCTGATGATTCATAAGTGAGTTATGCTTTATGAGGGTGTTTGAGTCAGAGGCATTAGTCACACAGCACCATATAAACAATCCCAGAAGCCACTAATCCGCCACTCAGACTGAAGGGCAAAACGTTTATTCTGTTGGTTTCAGTTTGAAAAGGGGAATAATAACTAGAGTAAAGTTTGTGAAAAACTGCCTTGTATAAAAGCCTTGTATAAATAACTTAAAAACACATTGTCAGCAAGAATTAGCATGTTTCTAGGATGTTGTTAGCATTATTTAACATGTTGATATCATGAGTTTAACATTATTTAGCATGTTACTGACATTTTTTAACATGTTGCTAGCATTATTTAACAATGTGCTAACATGCTTTCTCATGTTTTAGCATGATTAGCATGTTGCTAGCATTATTTAACACATTGCTTATATGTTTTAACATGTTGTGCTAGGATAGTGGTCATGCTTTGCTAGTGATAGATAGCTTAAATACTCAAAAATCTTATTGTGCAAAAGTCTTGACACCCTCAATGTATGGTTGTAGCTTGAAAAATACTTTGTCAAACCAACATAATAAAGATTAGAGTGAGAGATAGTGTATATACAGATATATATATATACCATAGCCAACGGTGCTCTGCGATTGGCCGGTTGATGATTGACAGGTGTGGTTTCTCGTCTACAGGTGGTTGGTTTACAGTGATCCAGGTTTCCAGGGACTGCTGGCAGTGATGGAGACCGGAGAATATCCGTTTCCCGAGGACTGGGGTTTCCCGTCGCCGATCGTGGGCTCTTTGAGGCCCTTGCGTATGGTACGCCTACACACACACATTGCGTTACACACACATCTTCATGCTGTTTCTCCGCTAACATGTGCTTCTTTCACAGGGCCTTCCGAAAGTAGAGAACCCGACTGCAGTGAAGGTGTGTTAAAGTTTCAGTATCTTTTCAAGCGTCACAGTGTTTGTTTACATGCGCAACTTGTGTTTCAATCAGACTAAATTCATTCTGACTGATGAATCTGAATGTAGTGTTTACATGTGAACAAGTGATCGGGTTGATGTGTGTGTTTATAAGTCACAAGCTTCAAATCGGAATATATGTTTTGACATGAGCACACGGAAATACAGAGTTTCCCGCTGTTTGCGCATAATAATTATTCTCCTACATTGGTTGTTTATTTGTTTTAAATAGCAGAATTAACATTTATCCATTTCTGGTCATAATTTGAAGATAATGAGCATATGAACCGTTGTGCCGCTGCTTATATTGATCACACAGTAAAACTGTGGATGAGAGTCTGAAACCAGGACTGACTCTGAGTGAAAGGAGGATAATAGGAGGACGAGACACTCATTTATACAACACTTTATTCAACAGGACGAACAGCCCGTCATACGTCATTGCGCTATTTCTACGTCATTACGCTATTTCTAAATCATTATGTTATTTCTACCTCATTACGCTATTTCTACGTCATTGCGCTATTTCTACGTCATTACGCTATTTCTACGCCATTTTCTTCGTCATTACGCTATTTCTACGCCATTTGCTACGTCATTATGCTATTTCTACTCCATTTTCTACGTCATTACTCTATTTCTACGTCATTATGCTACTTCGTCATTACGCTATTTCTACGTCATTACGCTATTTCTACATCATTACGCTATTTCTACATCATTGCGCTATTTCTACATCATTACGCTATTTCTACATTACGCTATTCTACGTCATTACGCTATTTCTACGTCATTACGCTATTTCTACATCATTACGCTATTCTACGTCATTACGCTATTCTACGTCATTATGCTATTTCTACATCATTACGCTATTTCTACGTCATTACGTTATTTCTACGTCATTACGCTATTTCTACGTCATTACGCTATTTCTACATCATTACACTATTTCTACGTCATTACGTTATTTCTACGTCATTACGTTATTTCTACGTCATTACGCTATTTCTACATCATTACACTATTTCTACGTCATTACGCTATTTCTACGTCATTACGCTATTTCTACATCATTACACTATTTCTACGTCATTACGTTATTTCTACGTCATTACGCTATTTCTACGTCATTATGCTATTTCTACATCATTACGCTATTTCTACGTCATTACGTTATTTCTACGTCATTACGTTATTTCTACGTCATTACGCTATTTCTACGTCATTACGCTATTTCTACGTCATTACGCTATTTCTACGTCATTACGCTATTTCTACATCATTACACTATTTCAACGTCATTATGTTATTTTTACATCATCGCACATGTGCAGTTCTAGTGTTCACATGTTCTCTCGATTGGATTAGAAAAGGAATAAACCGACCCTTTCAATCCAATCGAAATGTCATTGGGATCGAGCTCAATCGGATCGATTAAGGTGTTTTACATGAAGGTGTGTCAGTTCGATTGAACCGTCAATCCCATTACTGACGGATTATTTGGCTGCATGTAAACGTAGAGGCTCTTGATCTCTCGCTCTCCTTCAGGCGGTGTTGTATGAGAAAGCCGGTCTAGAGGGCCGTGGTGTCGAGGTGCAGGGAGACGTGTTTTCCTTCTCTGACCCGGACGATCACGGATTGAACGGTGTGGAATCACTGAAGATCCTCGGAGGCCTGTGAGTCCTGAACACTCCTGTGATTTTCATACACTCTCCAGCACAAATATGGTGCTCTTCACGTGTGTCAAAAATGTTTTTTGTTGTTGTTTTTTTTGTTAATGAAATGAATGTACTATATTTTAGTTTGAAAATGTTTTATTTTGTATTTTGTATTTTAAGGGGATTTTTTTTTATATACTAAATTATATTTCCACTGTATTTATAATCCATTTATTCACTTTTTTAGCATAGACCTGAAAATTACATTTCCAAGTTAAACTGGTAAATCTAGAACGCTTTAGAGCGACAGACTGAAGTTTGATCTCTTTATAAACACGACTCTTGGCAGATTATTGCTGAAGTAAAAAACGTTTTAAAAAGTGAACTTTAAAAAAGTAACAGAATTTTATGTGTATTGTTATGAAAAATGCACAAAAATACTATTTTAAATTTTTATATGAAATGTATATTTTCAAAATCACGTTTTCTGTAAAACTGCAAGAAAATCAAACCCATGAATCTAAACAAGTCGTGTTCCAAATGTGAGCTTGATATCTGATAAAATGATCTTCAGTGAGATGTTGTTCGGCTGCAGTTCCACACGCTTCCACTAGAGGAGATTCGTCTCGTTCATCATTTCTGACCGCAAGGAGCACGAGTGTGAATATTGTTTACAGGATAATTAAACCTGTTCAGATCGTGAACATGATTTATGTGTGTGTTCACACAGCAAGTGCCAAAACATTTACCAAGTTTCGTACGATTCCGATAAAGTAAAAAATTCGAAAAAAACTAAACGTAAAATTTTTCGGAATGAAGAGCACCAGAGGGTTAAACATCTGATGAATGCTTTACTCCTCGACTCATCTCAGGTGGGTTGGATACGAGCACGATGGTTTCGATGGGCACCAGTTCCTCCTGGAGGAAGGAGAGTATTTAGACTGGAGAGACTGGGGCGGGACGGGGCAGAAGCTGCTCTCGCTGAGGCCCGTCTTCATGGTGAGTCTCTTTACTAGAGGAAAAGGTTCATTATCATTAACTAAAACTAATAAAATGTGACCCTGGATCACAAAACCAGTCACGAGTCGCACGGGTATATCTGTGGCAATAGCCAACAATACATTGTATGGGTCAAAATTATTGATTTTTCTTTTATGCCAAAAATCATGAGGATATTAAGTAAAGATCATGTTCCATGAAGATATTTTGTAAATTTCTTACCGTAAATATATAAAACATTTATTTTTGTGAGTGAATGCTGCACAATCGCCAACATAAATGCACAACTTTAAAGGAGATTTTCTCAATGTTTCGATTTTTTTGCACCCTCAGATTCCAGATTTTCAATAGTTGCATCTCGCCAAATATATTAATACATTAAGCTTATTTATTCAGCTTTCAGATGATGTATAAATCTCAATTTCAAAACACTGTGTGACTGGTTTTGTGGTCCAGGGTCACAAATATGCTTTTTTTGGAACATTCCCTTTCATGCAGTGTGTAATATATGGAGCTAGAATTGTGTCTTAATTACATGCGAGAAAATAAATGATCTGAGAGAAAAAAAAAAGTTTGAGAGAAAAAGTTATCACACTGATAGCAAAAAAGCATTTCATGAGAGAAAAAAGAATATTTGAGAGAAAAAGTTTTCATACCAATAGCAAAAAATAATAATATTTGAGACTAAAAAAAGTTTTGAGAGAAAGTATTTTCTCTCTCAAAAAAATCTCTCTCAAAATACTTTGAAAAAAACTCTCAAATATAAATTTTTTGCTATCAGTGTGAAAACATTTTCTCAAAAAAAAAAAGTGTTTCTCTCAAAACGCTTTTCTTTGCTCTCGATGCAATTTCTTGCTCTCGTGTCAGGATTTTGCTTTCACTGTGAAAATTGTCATGGGCGGGGCCACGTTCCTATTGGCCAGTCGGGTGAGCATCGTCTTGTCTTGGGAGTCGAACTGAATCATTATACTATTATTCAGTTCACCGGCATAAATGCCGCCTCTGCCTTAGTTGAGCACGGACACTCCAATGTTTGGGTAAGATGATTCACGGTGATCTTAGATGATCACGGACGTATCGGCTGCGATAATTAATGCGATCGGTCCTCCACGACAGGTTCCGTCAAGAGTTCTGCAAAGTTTCAAAGATCAAATAAAGTTATTGTCTCCTAAAAGATTGAAGTGATTTTCAACTGCCTGAAACGAGTCGTCAGTGATTCCAGTCTCATTTCCTGTCACAATCTAACTAATAAAAGCTAAATCACTTCTATTTAGCTAATTTGCATAATCCCGGCCTCTGGTCTTGATTGGCTGAGCAGCGTCTCTTAGCCCCGCCCTCAAACACTAGTGTATCTGAGACTGGAAGAGTTTGGTTCGTGTTATTCGTGTGGAGAAGACGCTGTTTTCTGAGATTGATACGGTAAAACCCACGCCAACGTCACTGTTCGTATCACTGAGATCAAGAGCTGAGATTCAGATATGATAATGAGCGTTTGCTTTCTGACCAATCACAGCAGAGCAGCTCTCAGAGGGGCGGAGCTTAGAGAGAATGAATCTCCGAACGAAGCGTTTCAGACACTGAGAGAAAATGAGCTGATGCTGCAATAGATATTATTAGTGTTTTTTGACCTGGGAAACATTCTTAAATCAAGATACATTAACTGGAGAAGCAAAATGACTTTAAAAAATAAAATTAAGCAATTTTATGCTTAAAACAAGAACAAATATCTTCCAAAGGGGTCAGAAAAATAGACAGTTTAAAGCAAAACTCACTTCATTTTGATGCATTCTTCAGTAAACAAGACTTAATATCTTCAGTCATGTTGCTTCTCCAGTAAATACTTTTTAGCAGTGTTATTTTTTTTATGTAGGTTTTGTTATGCGTTATGCAATCTCCGCCGCATACCTGCAGTGTGTGTGTGTGCTCTGGACGCACAATACCAGGAAACACCAGCTTCACCTTTCTAATGTGAGCCAATCCTCCAGGGGTGACAGAAGACCGTAAAAATGCTTTGAATTGGCTTGTTTTCCAGGATTTCTCTTCCCCTCACATGAAGATGTTCAGTGAGCTGGACTTCTCCGAGCGAGGCGTCAGTATGGACCTCCAGGAGCCGCTGGAGAACGTGTCGAACACACACTACGGCCCACACACTCGCTCCATCGAGGTCCTGGCAGGAGTGTGAGTCTCTGCTTTATAGTTTATTCAGCCAAAAGAGATGCTAAAAACATCAAATCAGAAGTGTGTGTGTCCGCTCTGTTGAGGTCCTCGCACACCGAGTCAGAGGTTTTCGTATCCGTCATTCGGTGGCTGTGAATGGTCAAATCACCTCTCAGAAGGATTCGCAGGCAGTGTGTAAACGAGTGTGTAAACGTGATTGACACAACGTGAGGTCGTATTTATTTCGGACTCAGTTCGCAAGGACCTTTACACTTTAGAGGAAAAGATTCTGTATGGAACATTCATATGGAGGACCAAACCTGCAGAAATAAAAAATGAATAAATAAATGTTCAAATGAATAAATCTGGAAATAAATACATATTGGAATAAATAAATAAAAAATAAAAAAAATATATATATATATATATATATATATATATATATATAAATGGAAAAATAAAAAAAGAATAAATAAGTAAAATTAAAAGAATAAAAATACGTTAAAAAATAAAAGCAAAAAATAATAAATTAGGGGAAAAAATAATACAAAAATAAATTTTATTTATTTATTTTATCAAGTCGTTTATTCCTTTATTTATTTTCCTATTATCACATTTATTTATCTATTTATTCATTTATCTATTTTATTTAATTATTCACTTATTTATTCCTTTATTCATTTTTCACACGCTTCATATATTGAACCTTTTAGGGGTTCCATCACTTTATGGACTTAGTTCTTCAATTATTCATTTTTAATTGTGTATACATTTTATGAATTAAACAGCAACTGAGTAAAGAGACGTATAGAGTTTCACAGAGAATCCCAGTAAACTTTTTTTCAAGTGCTTCCACAGAACTAATGAACAGGTTTATGCGCATAATTAGCTGCCAACGGCTGGTCATGTGACTCAAACGCCCATGTGCAAACACACACTCAAACGCCTCGGGCTGATTGTCATTCGGGGGAAACATTTTGTCTGCGAAAAAAGATCAACAAAGAAGTGCATTTATGCAAATAATGTGAAATGGGTGGAGAAGGAGAGAGAGTGTGAACATGTGCAGCGCATTTCACAATCCATGCGGTTCACTGTAATTACTGTGTGTGTGTGTGTGTGTGTGTGAGAGAGAGAGAGAGAGATAGTGTGTGTGTGTGTGTGTGTGTGAGTGAGTGTGTGTGTGTGTGTGTGTGTGTGTGTGTGTGTGTGTGTGTGTGTGTGTGTGTGAGTGAGTGTGTGTGTGTGAGATGCATGAATGAAGCACACACACAGGCAGGTCTGTATTTGTCAGGCTCTTCGGCTCTATATGAATATCATTATTTGGGGAGTAGGTGTAGTTTGAGGATCATGGATGAAATATGAAACACATTAAACACTGATGACCTGATGACCTTTAGACACTGATGACCTTTAGACACTGATGACCTTTCGGTGTTTCTGCCCCAGAACTGTAGCTGCGTTGTTCTCACGTTAAATAATCTTCAGCATTCTTGAAAAATGAATCTAGTTGTACATTATTTAAATGAATAATTCATCCAGAAATGATCATTCTGTCTCATGTTGCTCCGAACACAAAAGAAGAAGTTTAGCACAATGTTCCTGCTGCTCTTTTTCATCCAACACTGTCTCCGGCAAAAACCAGCATAGATAAAAATAAAATAAAATTCATATTAATATTAATATGAATTAATATTCATCATGATGTCACATCGCTGGTCACGTATTTTGAACTTCTTTCACCCCTAAGCGAAGAACGAAACGAAAGGAGCTTCGCTGTGAGTAAATCACGGCTCTCTATTTTGTACTTTTTTACTTTATTTATTATTTATTGAGTTTTTTGCTAAGACATATCAGAACCATACAGCACATATAAACCAACATCTATTCACTCACACATGCTTTACACAACATCTCACAATAACACACACACACATACACAAATGTGAGAAATAATAACAATAGTAAAAAATAATAATAATAATAATAATAATAATGTAGATCCTCCTTGTTCAAAGTAACTCAATGTTTCTTTTTCAAGAACTTTTCCAACTTTATTATTTGATTTATTATTTCTGCATATTCCAAAATCTAACAGAAAGCGTTTTACTTTGCCGATTCAAGAATTTTTGTTGAATTGTGTGTTTAACCCTCGTGTGTGTGTGTGTGTGTGTGTGTGTGTGTGTTGTAGTTGGGTTGCGTTTGAGGATCCCGGGTTGTCCGGTCGTCAGTATGTCCTGGAGAAGGGTCTCTACGGAAGCCCGGAGGACTGGGGCGCGACTGACAGCCGAATCTCCTCCGTGATCCCGGTGACTCTGGTGAGAGACTCTCGTCTCGTCCAAACACACACACTTCAGAGTGTGTGAGAGTGTGCAAAACTTTCCCATGTCTTAACAATGCCCTTAATGCACACCAAACACACACTCTAATGCACACCAAACACACACTCTAATGCACACTAAACACACACTCTAGTGCACACCAAACACACACTCTAATGCACACCAAACACACACTCTAATGCACACCAAACACACACTCTAATGCACACTAAACACACACTCTAGTGCACACCAAACACACACTCTAATGCACACCAAACACACACTCTAATGCACACCAAACACACACTCTAATGCACACTAAACACACACTCTAGTGCACACCAAACACACACTCTAATGCACACCAAACACACACTCTAATGCACACCAAACACACACTCTAATGCACACTAAACACACACTCTAATGCACACCAAACACACACTCTAATGCACACCAAACACACACTCTAATGCACACCAAACACACACTCTAATGCACACTAAACACACACTCTAATGCACACCAAACACACACTCTAATGCACACTAAACACACACTCTAATGCACACCAAACACACACTCTAATGCACACCAAACACACACTCTAATGCACACCAAACACACACTCTAATGCACACCAAACACACACTCTAATGCTCTAACACTCTAATGTCTCGTTTCCAGTGCAAATATCTAGAAATTCTTAAATCAAGAAGCATTTACTGGATGAGTAAAATTACATAAGATATTATGTCCTGTTTTCCGGGAGAATTAATACAAATTAAGTGAGTTTTTGCTTAAAACAAGCAAAATTATCTGCCAATGTGGTCAGAAAAATAATGTTAATTCAATCAGAAACAAGAATATTTTTCTGGCCCCATTTGCTTGTTTTAAGCAAAAACTCTCTTAATTTTTATTTATTTCCCCAAAAAACAAGACTTAATATCTTATGTCATTTTACTACTTTAGTAAATGGATCTTGATTTAAGAAATGTTTGATATTTGCACTGGAAACAAGACAAAAATACTAAGTAAGAAAAGCATTGTTTGCAGAGCGAGCGTATCCCATCATGCATTGTGTTCGGGAGCTCGCGAGATGTCGAGGGAAACAGTCCACTGTCATTTAAAATAATTAGAGATGTATAATTTGGTGGTAAAAACATATTGTTGCACATTTTAACGGTGCAAGGATGAGTATGGTGTGTGTGCGTGTGTATAATGTGTGTGTGCATGTATAATGTGTGTGTGCGTGTATAATGTGTGTGTGCGTGTATAATGTGTGTGTGCGTGTATAATGTGTGTGTGCGTGTATAATGTGTGTATAATGTGTGTATAATGCCTATTTTTATCACTTAATTAGAAGCACCACGATTTTAAGTGTGTGTTTTCTGTTAGTTACACAGCGACTACTGAACACACATGTAGAAGTTTATTTTTAAATGCAAAGAATTGGAAATATAATAAATAAAAGCTCTGTAAACACTTGCATTTTTTTGCAAGACTTATCAAAAGTTCCACACACACACACACACACACACACACACACACACACACACACACACACACACACACACACACACTTGCAGTCTTTCGAGGAATACGTCATGCAAGTAGACGAGTGGTCGAGTGTAAAGACTGTAAGTGTGTGTGTGTGTGTGTGTGTTTGGACAAGGCATGAGTAGTTACTGTACTTCACTAAAGTCAACAGCTTCTGTCCGCAAACGTCTGAGAGAAACGGGATATTCCAGTGTAAAACTGATCCGTGAGGAATTGATCTTGATTGACAGCTCTGGTGAAAATAAACAAAAAAATGTCCAAGTATACGTGCAGACGGACTCAGTTCACTTCAAGTGTGTTAATGATTACACTGTAAAAGGTGATCAGTTCACTTAAG
>CM038629.1:45950682-45953182 GCA_021554675.1 Leuciscus idus | reverse complement strand
CTGTGTGGATGTGGGTTCTGGCGTTCTGATGCCCGGCACTCGAGCGGTTCTGTCTTCAGAGTTCGGCAAACCTCATCAGCTCTGGAACATCACGAGCGACGGGATCATCCGGAGTCACAGCAAACCAAACCTCGTGCTGGAGGTCAAAGGTCAGAGAGCGCTCCAAACACTCTCACACCAGTGCAAGGAATACTTCCACGAGCGTCTGTGAGATCCACCAGGACTGAGTGCAACCTTCACTTTGTAAAAATGATGTTTTAACTCAGTGTTTCTGTCTTGATTTCCAGTATACAAATCAAAACATACATTTACAGGAGAAGAACAATGACGATATTAAGTCATCGTTCTTCTCCAGTAAAAGTATCTTGATTTAAGAATGTCCAGATATTAGTGCTGGAAAACAAGGCTAATATACTGAATATATACTGAATTCAGTCTTATTTTAGTTGTATAAAATTTTTATTACATCTGAATTAGCTTTTATTTTTAGTTGCATGTTCATTTAATCATATCATTATATGCTTTTCGTCATTTTATTTGTTTATTTATTTTTATTTCAGCTTTAGTTTCCAGTTACTAATTTTAGTGCTTCAACTCATTTCAGTTTATTGCAAAGGCAACATGTCACATTTTTCAGCTAGTATTTGTACTTGATTCTACTTCAGCGTAACCTGTTCCACACAGACTTCCACTGACACTCCTTTGTTTTTACTAACCGAGAAACGAGTGCGAAAGTATTTTCTGTGGTAACCAGGTTTAAGTTTTTGACATTCCTTTAGCAGAGACCGTGTGATCTATGGCATTAACTCATTAACTGTTGTGTGTTGCTTCCTTAAATGACTCTATGGAAAAGAAAACTAGAGAGTTTAGTCTGCAGGAAGTCATTACTCTTAATATAGTTGTCTCGTAAATCCACATGATTTATGCTAACCTCAGAAATGTGGCTGTAGTAGATGAATGAATAGATGAGCGTGTAGCGCCACCTGCTGGATTCACACAGAACGACTCTCTTAACACTCATGTGACAGATGCTCTTATTCAGAGACGGCTTCATCTTCACACACGACACACATGTGGAGATCAACAGATGACAGGCGCTTCGGAAACTAATGAACAATGACAGAAACTCACCCAAATACACATCATTAAACATTTAACAGGCTGAATCTCATGAAGAAATGCCTGTCATCATTCATAATTCATAGAGTTTGCATAAAGGATATGATTTGTAGAGCCGTTATGATTGACAGTTGTCATTTAAGCTCTCAGTGCAAAAGAAAGACATATTTACATTGTAATCATTTTTGTAAATAATAATAATACACTGCATTTTCTTATGTGTTTCTCTCAATATCTACTTTTACTGGAGAAGCAAAATGACTGAAGATATTAAGATGTGGAAAATGCATCAAAATGAAGTGAGTTTGTGTTTAAAACAAGAACTAATATCTGACAATGGAGTCAGAAAAATAAACAATATATTTTTATTTTTTCTGACAACATTGTCAGATTTTTGTTCTTGTTTTAAGCAAAAACTCACTTCAATTTGATGCATTTTTCATATCTTAATAAGCGTCATTTTGCTTCTCCAGTAAATGTATGTTGATTTAAGAATGTTTAGATATTTGTGCTGGAAAACGAGACAGAAATATTGAGGAAGAACATCATTTTTTACAGTGAAATAATAATAATAATAATTAAAATACACTCCAATTAAGTTCATTTAAATAATACATCATTAGCTGTTTCAAAATGTGCAATTAAAATAAGTGTAAAATAAGACGCAAAACGCTTGATTTTGTTGCCGGTGTGAAATACGACTTTCTTGAAAGTTTTAATAAGATTCAAACAACAAGTATTACTAATATAAGCCAAAATGCAAAAATGCACATTTTAAAAAGATATCCTCTTTCTCTCTCTACAGGAGGTCAGCAGTTTGACAAAAGCCAGATTATTCTCAATGAATTCAACCCAAACAAAATGAATCAGAGATGGTCCCTGGAGATCCTCTGAGAGTCCCTTCCACGCAGCTCCATCAGGGGACCTACTGCTCTGTGGCAGAGCTGCGCCAGGGGGCCCAGTGTCCTGTGAGGCAGCTGCACCACAGGGACCACGAGCTGTGGAAATCTCATCCATCAGCGAATGCAATATGATCTTATTCTACTGGACATTGTATTATTTTTATAAACCGTCGTTGAGACGTGTCCAAGCTGCCTTTACAAAAGCACATACTTGAACAATAATAATGTTTCAGTTTGACTTTGTACCTATATGGACATTTGCTTCTTTTTAAGCTGTATAAGTGTGTTTATAAGTAAATGTTTGTTTTGTTAATCAGCTGCAGCATTGTTCAGATCATTGAGACGTGTGATTGGCCCGTGGGGATTCCCTCGGTTCTGATTGGCCCGTGGGGATTTCGTCTGTGCTGATTGGCTGTCTGGGGGATTCGGCTGTTCTCTGTCCACTAATTCGGACGCTGTGATTCGCTCGTGTTTCACGG
>CM038629.1:45923182-45945682 GCA_021554675.1 Leuciscus idus | reverse complement strand
ATTCTCGTCCTAAGAGTAAATCACGTATAATCTGCATGTTAAACAAATGCACTGGTTTTATTATAATAAAATAAACTTAAAGAGCATCTATTCTGCTTTTTTTTCATCTGTCTTTAGTGTGTAATGTTGAAAAAGGTTTCAAAGTTATTCTCTATATCAGTGTTTCTGAACTCCTGAAACGCCTCTATTGTAGTCTTGAGTTTCTTCCGGGAATGTAAAGTATGAATATATTAGCATTACTGTTATCTAGTGCGCTCCAAAACTATCACAAAATTCACATTTAGAAGATATAAGCATTCAAAACTTAGTCTATCACTTATCAATGATTTGATGACATCACTCTGCACTTCAGCTTCTCATCAGATTTTCTGTCCAATCAAATGCTCTCTAGAATCTGAAGCCCCGCCCCCTTCATTATAAATAGACGCGCAGAAATCAGTCACTTGTTCACACATTTATATAGGGGACAGGGAAGGATTCAGACAGTGTGATATGCTTTCCATCGGGGCGAATGAAGTCTGGTTTCACGTTAGTGTCCAGAGACACGACGGCACAGAGCGGATCACATGATGATTTGACTTTTCTAACTTTAGTTAGTGTGTAATGTTGCTGTTTGATCATAAACAACATCTGCAAAGTTACAACGCTCAAAGTTCAAAGCAAAGAGAGATATTTGCTTTTAAAGAAATCACTTTTTAAGGACTACAACAAACGGCTGGTAGAGACTACACCACATTCCTCCCGGGTTAGTGACATCACCAACCCTAGAATTTACATAAACCCCACCCCTGGAACATGATTTATAGATTATCATGACAGAATATGCTAATAAATGACTAGAAGATAACTACACATCATCTACATAAATTCATCAACTAACCATTCAGAAATGTCCTGTTGCTTCTACATGTTTCACTTCTTCTTGAGTCTCTCCATCTTTGTCTGACTTCGGTTTGAACATAAAAGGCTAAACGTTTTAGAAATATACAGTGCGTGTGTGTGTGAGGTAAAAGGACACAAGCTGTTGAAGCTCCGCCCCCTGTGCCGGGAGCAGCAGCTCATTTGCATTTAAAGGAACAGACACAAAACGGTGTGTTTTTGCTCACCCTCAAAAAGTGACAATTTTAACATGCTATATAAATATATCTGTGGGGTATTTTGAGCTCAAACTTCACACGCACACTCTGGGGACATCAGAGACTTACTTTACATCTTAGAAAGGGCATTATACCACCCTTTTAAAGCGATATAGAGGAGATTAGAAGGAGAAACGGTTAGATATGAGGAAACTGCGTCTTTAACGATCTCAACGGCTCTGGATGAGCTGTGATGTAACCAAACGCTATTGGCTATTTTTTTAAAGGGGGAGGAGCTGTTCCATATGCCCCGCCCTGTCTTCCTGTTTCAGTGGAAATTACATCTTTACATCTTTTATCTTTAAGCATAAAATCACTTTTTTTTCTTTTTTCTTTTTAGAAAACGACTTATTTCTACATGTCATTTTATTTCTCAACTAAATGTTTCTGTGATATTTGCACTGAAATACACGGCTAGTGTTGCTGTAGATTTTGCTGAGCTGGTGTTTAATAGACAGCAGGATTAGATCAGATTATTAACTGATTCTCAGCAGTGAATCTTCTTTGTCCATTAAATCAAGAGAAGAGAGAGGATTGTGTTTGCTTATCTGAGATCAGTGTCATGCAAAACCTCCAGCAGAACAACAGAGCTGACCTGGCAGACTTGATCGCCTCGCCCTTGACAGTCACAATGACGCTGTGCTTCTGTTTTTTTGTCCTAACATCTGAATCATGTCTGGACAAACAAAAAATGTAATTAAGTTTACATCTGAATCATAAACCTTTTAAAAAAAAACTGCTTAATAGATGTGATTTAGCAGCAGCTGCAGAGATCCAGAGCTGTAATCCAGTTTCCCCGCGTGTGTTTCTCTTCTGCTCTATCAGTGTCTTTCTCCTCCTCCCTCACACACTTAATTTACTGTATTTCTCAGAAAGTGTGTGTGATGAAGCTGGTGTTTTCTGTGCTGCTGGTGTTTATCTCATCATATGATTGCCGTCGTTTCAGTTTTTCCACAGCAGCAACAATTGCCTTGTCGTTAAAGCAGTGCATATGTAAGGGATAATACCCGACAGGCTGATCGCGGAGGGATCTTGAATCATCCTGAAGGTGTTGTTATTCGCTTTAACACCCGCCTCGTCCACATTATCCCGCTTATTACATGGCTACCAAATAAATCAATAATTTGACACAAAATATTGATTTAAAAAGGAGTTTATTGATTTAAAAACGATTGTATTGCTTTGCTTCCGCTAAAGAAAATAGTCCGTTCCGTCTCTACTGTTAGAATCCTGCGTCCATAGCAACGCTCTGTTTTTCATGGCAACGGTGTGTTATTTCTTGATAATGCTGCTAAGTATAACACACCGTTGCCATGAAAAACAGAGCGTTGCTATGGACGCAGGATTCTAACAGTAGAGACGGAACGGACTATTTTCTTTAGCGGAAGCAATACAATAGTTTTTAAATCAATAAACTCCTTTTTTTCATTCTACATTAGAATTCAACCAAGCCATGTAATATGTAAGCAATAAGGTACGAGAGGCTGTGCTGTATCGTGAATAAGTAACTGAAGGGCGTTGTTAGGCACGACGTGAAGCGGAGTAACCCCTTCAGCCGTGACTTATTCACGATATGCACTTGCCTCGAGTACCTTATTGCTTTTATAAAACGGTTACCACACAATATTAAAGTTGCAGTCTTCATGAAAGTTGCATCAATAAAAGCAGTCCTTCCGCTAGAAAAAAATTGTCCCTGATCGTGAACAACAACGTTCCCATGTGTAATATGCACGAAAGCTCAAATAAAAACAACAAACCGTTCTCAAACTTTGTCTCATTCTTTTTATTTTTTTTACAACACAATATTTGTGAAATTTCCTCACACAAATAGGCATAGCTCATCTCTCAGCATGAGGAAAACGTTTTTTTGTTTATTCCGTTATATTTTCTCTCTGCACTAAACTAAATATTTGCATAGCCTAAATAAAAACACAAGGGCACATATTTTGATAGATAACAGTTAGGTCTTTAATCTATTGTATTAATGTTATTAATTTAGTTGCTAAAATCCTGCCTAACAAGAGATACTTTTTTTATTGTTGTTTATTTAAATTTATTTGAACATCTTATTTGTCTCATTTCAATCGGCTCCACTGTAGTGATATTTACCGCGGTTCTCTTTAGTTGGGGCTCAGCACTGTCAGCAGGGTTTCACACTCATGTCCACTCACAGACATCATTTCCCTCGATTCGAGACCAGCATCGGACCATCTCTGCACCATGGTGCTGCGCAGGCAGTGGTTTGTGTAAACAAGATTGAATCATGTGGTGACGACATTTACAAGAAAGCATTCCCATGAACTCGAACATACGTGTGGTTGCTAAGGGTGTTGCTAAGGGCGCAGTGATACCGTTGGGTGAAGCGGTCATAGCCGTGTTTTATCGTGAATAAAGCACAGCTATTGACCAATCAGAATCAAGGATTGGAACTAACCGTTTTATAATTACATATAAGCATATCGTGTGTTTATTAATACACGGGGGAAATAGACTGTAATTGACCGAAATCCCAGAAGCGTCTAGACTAGAGGGTGAACATTTATATGGTTGTCAACGAATGGGACGATAAATATCATTTCAGCTTTTATAAGATTATCCCAATGAATAGGCAAGAAAAATGGTTAGCTGCGTATTTTTATTTCAGTGAATGTGAATTGGTACTGGTGAAGAACAGGAATATTATCGTATTTTCCAGATCTGACTGCAGGACGAAAGCAACAGGAAGTGCATTGTCCTGCAACAGGAAGTAGCTTTGAGCCCAACATTCCATGAGCCTCAATGGCGAACGGTTTTCACACTGTTTGTGTGTGTGTGTGTGTGTGTGTGTGTGTGTGTGTGTGTGTGTGTGTGAGAGAGAGAGAGAGAGAGAGAGAGAGAGAGAGAGAGAGAGAGAGAGAGAGAGAGAGAGATGGATTATCAGTGCATTGCTGAAACAAAAGGCTCTTTATCTGATGGCTCCTACATCCTTCAGTGTGTGTGTGTGTGTGTGTGTGTGTGTGTGTGTGTGTGTGTGTGTGTGTGTGTTAATGCGCAGGTAAACACACAGGTGTGGACGAGCACTGAGCCACAGACGGTCTGTTTGTTCAGAGATAATCTGAATGATAAAAACAGGTCAACAAACACAAACAAGCCCTAATCAATCCCAGTCTGTCCTCTCAGGAAACAGTGTTATCTCCAAAATCACATCAAGCTCTTATAGTGTCACAGGATTATAATGTTACAAAACATTCTATTTAAAAAATGCTGAACTTTCTATTAATCAAAAAATCCTGAAAATAGAATGTATCAGTTTTATCACCCTTTTCAACACTGATAATAATCATAAATGTTTCTTGAGCATCAAATCATCATATTAGAGTGATTTGTGAAGGATCATGTGACACTGAAGACTGGAGTAATGATGCTGAAAATTCAGCTTTGATCACAGGAATAAATTACACTTTACTAGATATTCACATAGAAAACAGCAGATTTACATTGTAAAAAAGATTTCACTATTTTTACTGTATTTTTTATACAGCCTTGGTGAGCGTGAAACGTTTTTTTTTTTTTAAAACTCAAGCTGTATAAATACTTTTAATTGTGATGAAAATATGTTAATTTCTTTCTCTTGATGTTGGGGGTGAAACACACACAGCTTTGATGTTGTCTGAAGTTCACTGTTAGACTTTTCTGTATAATTTCTACAGTTATTTACTTTATCACCTAGTATTATACTGCTATTTCTCTTTACAGTAAATAACTGTGATTCCCATTGCATCATCGGAATTTTCTGTGAAGTCTAACACCACATACAGAGACTTACTGTATTTTTAAAATTTGCTGTATATTACTGTATTTGACGTAACGGCCTCTCTGACTGGCACCATTCCATCGTGCTTTTTATTTACTAATTTTTGTCTTACACCGCGTGTCTACAACGCTGTCTTTATTGGACACATTGAAGTGACCGGACCATTAAAGGGTAACTCTCGCCTAAATGCAACCTAGGCTGTTTTTGTTAATCTATCCGAGGCAAACTTTCGTTTAAAAGCATAATTAGAATGGAAACGCCACTTTTAAGTTTGACCGTATTTTCCTTTTAGGTTAAAATGCCTTGTGAATGGGAGTGCTTGGGGGACTTTTATTATGATAGCATCAAAAATCGCTATTTTTAAAACACTAAGAAGGCTCGATACAACATGAAACTTTGCTGGAAGTATCACCAGCGGCTCTACACATGAACTCGAGCATTGAGAACATTGTTTGTGTACACAGAGTTTACTAAAGAGAAAGATTTTGAACAGCTCACTGTGTTTCCGTCCGCTGGCATTTTGTCAGTCAAAAATAGTCGATTTCCGAATGCGAATGAACTGACTCTGAATTTTAGTATTGTTTCTTATATGAGGATCCTTTTTCAAATACAAGGTCAATATTGATGTTCACTAACGACAAAACAACAAATTATCCGTGAATTTATATTGAACTAAGCTTTAGGAGCTTTCCATCTTTACTCTCCTCCCTGTTTCGGAGATCGACTATGTGTGACTGACAAAATGCCGGCGGACACACAGCTAAAGTGAGTTGTTCGAAATCTTTCTTTTTAGTAAACTCTGTGTACACAAACAATGTTCTCAATGCTGGAGTTCACGTGTAGAGCCTTTGGTGATACTTCCAGCAAAGTTTCATGTTGTATCGAGCCTTCTTAGTGCTTTAAAAATAGCGGTTTTAAAACCCTAGGTTTTAATGCAAAATAGGTAAAATAGGCGGCCACCTTTCTAGTTTTAGCATTAGTTTGCAAACTATAACATATTAGTTTTTTATTCGTTTTTTATGGAGTTTAATATTTACTGCAATTTTTGTATGTGTTTAAAGGCAACTGCAACAAAGCGCCAATTCGCGCCAGTGACTTCAAGCAAGATTCCTGAGGTAGCCCTAAGCTGTACTTGAAATCATATTTTTGATATATTTTGACATAAATTTGCTGAAATGATTAGCAATATGTGATAAGTGCTTTGGAGCCACTGGTGCAGGTAGCATACAATATCTTATAAAATCTCTATAAATTTCAATATAGCTTATCATATAAGTGACTTTTGCGTCATGTCTAACATTATATTTAGTACACAGCAAATGAACCAATCAGAAGATGGACCATTTTCTATGTTCAGTCTCACCAGAGTAAATGTATCCAGGCAAGCACTGCAGTAAAACTCACACTAATTCCTTCATACCAAATCTAGCACTAAACAACTTAAGTTTATATATTTTTGCATTATTTTGATATTTTATTAGGCAGAAGACTCTCTAAATGTGTGTTTGTGTGTATAAAGCACATGCTGAATGTGTGTAAATGTGTGTTTGTGTGTATAAAGCACATGCTGAATGTGTGTTTGTGGGACAGAAGCATTTCTCTGACCTGGTGTCACTTTACGGCAAATACCAGACACACACACGCCCACTTCTAGCATTTAACAAAGCCTGACCTGCTCTCACACACACACACACACACACACACACACACACACACACACACACACACACACACACACACACGCACACACACACACACACAATAGTTCATGAGTGTTCAGCAGATCTGAGTCTGTTCGTTCAGAAGATCCTGGTGGTTTACAGTTTTGTCCAATTGCTCACACACTAAAATGACACACACAGCACAATTATTTAAACTCACACACAGAGAGCAAAACCTCTTCAAGTCTCCAAAAGTCTAAACACACTTTCTGCTTTACACACATTTTACAATTCAAAATGGCACTTTTTAAACACACTGAACACAGTTCTCTGCGTAACACACAACAATCTGACATAAAGTCACATGATTGCCATTTCAAAACACTGCCATTCAAAATGACACTCCATGATCTGATTGGCCGATACATGCGTCACCTGACCAAACTCCTCAATGCCTAACTGTTAACACTTCAATCTTTTCAGTTTACTGTTTCTGTGAGCATATTTGTGTTCAGTCCAGTGAGTGTAAATATATCTGCTGTGCACATGTTGCACTGAAAAAATAAAAAATAAAAATGTTTCAACAGTGTGTGGTGTGTCTGCAAATATTTCTGTGCATGTCAAGTCAAGTCAAGTCAAGTTTATTTGTATAGCGCTTTTCACAATACAGATTGTATCAAAGCAGCTTCACAGTATTAAATTAAAATAATACAACAAAGTTTGTTTCAAGAGGAATTTATTGATTGATAAAATTAAATTAAATATCCCCAAAATATCCCCAACTGAGCAAGCCAAAGGCAACAGTGGCAAGGAACCGAAAAACTTCATCAAGTGACCTAATGGTGTCCTAAAACTCCATCAGGTGACCTAATGGAGAAAAAAAAAACCTTGGGAGAACCCAGGCTCAGTCGGGGGCCAGTTCTCCTCTGGCATTTATGAGCTAGAGGCCGGATTGTTCACGCATGTGAACAATCTGAAGAATTTTCTACAATTTGAAATATTTTAGTATTATGACGAAGCACACTGAAGATGAGAGCGCTCTTCATTACGCACAACAGTGTGTAGTTGCTTAACAACCTGCTAATATGAATGAGGTGTGTGCCATTTCATGCAAAAGTTTGATTTTGATAATGCTGTGTGTAGGTTTGGTTGCAGATATTGCGGTATTTTGCAGTTTGGGTGTGTGGTTGTGTGAGTTGTGTTCAGTATTCAGCAGTTTGGGTGTGTGGTTGTGTGAGTTGTGTTCAGTATTCAGCAGTTTGGGTGTGTGGTTGTGTGAGTTGTTTTCAGTATTCAGCAGTTTGGGTGTGTGGTTGTGTGAGTTGTGTTCAGTATTCAGCAGTTTGGGTGTGTGGTTGTGTGAGTTGTGTTCAGTATTCAGCAGTTTGGGTGTGTGGTTGTGTGAGTTGTGTTCAGTATTTTGCAGTTTGGGTGTGTGGTTGTGTGAGTTGTGTTCAGTATTCAGCAGTTTGGGTGTGTGGTTGTGTGAGTTGTGTTCAGTATTCAGCAGTTTGGGTGTGTGGTTGTGTGAGATGTGTTCAGTATTTTGTAGTTTGGGTGTGTGGTTGTGTGAGTTGTGTTCAGTATTCAGCAGTTTGGGTGTGTGGTTGTGTGAGTTGTGTTCAGTATTCAGCAGTTTGGGTGTGTGGTTGTGTGAGTTGTGTTCAGTATTCAGCAGTTTGGGTGTGTGGTTGTGTGAGTTGTGTTCAGTATTCAGCAGTTTGGGTGTGTGGTTGTGTGAGTTGTGTTCAGTATTTTGCAGTTTGGGTGTGTGGTTGTGTGAGTTGTGTTCAGTATTTTGCAGTTTGGGTGTGTGGTTGTGTGAGTTGTGTTCAGTATTCAGCAGTTTGGGTGTGTGGTTTGTGTGAGTTGTGTTCAGTATTTTGCAGTTTGGGTGTGTGGTTGTGTGAGTTGTGTTCAGTATTCAGCAGTTTGGGTGTGTGGTTGTGTGAGTTGTGTTCAGTATTCAGCAGTTTGGGTGTGTGGTTGTGTGAGTTGTGTTCAGTATTTTGCAGTTTGGGTGTGTGGTTGTGTGAGTTGTGTTCAGTATTCAGCAGTTTGGGTGTGTGGTTGTGTGAGTTGTGTTCAGTATTCAGCAGTTTGGGTGTGTGGTTGTGTGAGATGTGTTCAGTATTTTGCAGTTTGGGTTTGTGGTTGTGTGAGTTGTGTTCAGTATTCAGCAGTTTGGGTGTGTGGTTGTGTGAGTTGTGTTCAGTATTCAGCAGTTTGGGTGTGTGGTTGTGTGAGTTGTGTTCAGTATTCAGCAGTGTGTGGTTGTGTGAGTTGTGTTCAGTATTCAGCAGTTTGGGTGTGTGGTTGTGTGAGTTGTGTTCAGTATTCAGCAGTTTGGGTGTGTGGTTGTGTGAGTTGTGTTCAGTATTCAGCAGTTTGGTTGTGTGGTTGTGTGAGTTGTGTTCAGTATTCAGCAGTTTGGGTGTGTGGTTGTGTGAGTTGTGTTCAGTATTTTGCAGTTTGGGTGTGTGGTTGTGTGAGTTGTGTTCAGTATTCAGCAGTTTGGGTGTGTGGTTGTGTGAGTTGTGTTCAGTATTCAGCAGTGTGGTTGTGTGAGATGTGTTCAGTATTTTGTAGTTTGGGTGTGTGGTTGTGTGAGTTGTGTTCAGTATTCAGCAGTTTGGGTGTGTGGTTGTGTGAGTTGTGTTCAGTATTCAGCAGTTTGGGTGTGTGGTTGTGTGAGTTGTGTTCAGTATTCAGCAGTTTGGGTGTGTGGTTGTGTGAGTTGTGTTCAGTATTCAGCAGTTTGGGTGTGTGGTTGTGTGAGTTGTGTTCAGTATTCAGCAGTTTGGGTGTGTGAGTTGTGTTCAGTATTCAGCAGTTTGGGTGTGTGGTTGTGTGAGTTGTGTTCAGTATTCAGCAGTTTGGGTGTGTGGTTGTGTGAGTTGTGTTCAGTATTCAGCAGTTTGGGTGTGTGGTTGTGTGAGTTGTGTTCAGTATTCAGCAGTTTGGGTGTGTGGTTGTGTGAGTTGTGTTCAGTATTCAGCAGTTTGGGTGTGTGGTTGTGTGAGATGTGTTCAGTATTTTGCAGTTTGGGTGTGTGGTTGTGTGAGTTGTGTTCAGTATTCAGCAGTTTGGGTGTGTGGTTGTGTGAGTTGTGTTCAGTATTTAGCAGTTTGGGTGTGTGAGTTGTGTTCAGTATTCAGCAGTTTGGGTGTGTGGTTGTGTGAGTTGTGTTCAGTATTCAGCAGTTTGGGTGTGTGAGTTGTGTTCAGTATTCAGCAGTTTGGGTGTGTGGTTGTGTGAGTTGTGTTCAGTATTTAGCAGTTTGGGTGTGTGGTTGTGTGAGTTGTGTTCAGTATTCAGCAGTTTGGGTGTGTGGTTGTGTGAGTTGTGTTCAGTATTCAGCAGTTTGGGTGTGTGGTTGTGTGAGTTGTGTTCAGTATTCAGCAGTTTGGGTGTGTGGTTTGTGTGAGTTGTGTTCAGTATTCAGCAGTTTGGGTGTGTGGTTGTGTGAGTTGTGTTCAGTATTCAGCAGTTTGGGTGTGTGGTGTGTGTGAGTTGTGTTCAGTATTCAGCAGTTTGGGTGTGTGGTTGTGTGAGTTGTGTTCAGTATTCAGCAGTTTGGGTGTGTGGTTGTGTGAGTTGTGTTCAGTATTCAGCAGTTTGGGTGTGTGGTTGTGTGAGTTGTGTTCAGTATTCAGCAGTTTGGGCGTGTGGTTGTGTGAGTTGTGTTCAGTATTTAGCAGTTTGGGTGTGTGGTTGTGTGAGTTGTGTTCAGTATTCAGCAGTTTGGGTGTGTGGTTGTGTGAGTTGTGTTCAGTATTCAGCAGTTTGGGTGTGTGGTTGTGTGAGATGTGTTCAGTATTTTGCAGTTTGGGTGTGTGGTTGTGTGAGTTGTGTTCAGTATTCAGCAGTTTGGGTGTGTGGTTGTGTGAGTTGTGTTCAGTATTTAGCAGTTTGGGTGTGTGGTTGTGTGAGTTGTGTTCAGTATTCAGCAGTTTGGGTGTGTGGTTGTGTGAGTTGTGTTCAGTATTCAGCAGTTTGGGTGTGTGAGTTGTGTTCAGTATTCAGCAGTTTGGGTGTGTGGTGTGTGTGAGTTGTGTTCAGTATTCAGCAGTTTGGGTGTGTGGTTGTGTGAGTTGTGTTCAGTATTCAGCAGTTTGGGTGTGTGGTTGTGTGAGTTGTGTTCAGTATTCAGCAGTTTGGGTGTGTGGTTGTGTGAGTTGTGTTCAGTATTCAGCAGTTTGGGTGTGTGGTTGTGTGAGTTGTGTTCAGTATTTAGCAGTTTGGGTGTGTGGTTGTGAGTTGTGTTCAGTATTCAGCAGTTTGGGTGTGTGGTTGTGTGAGTTGTGTTCAGTATTCAGCAGTTTGGGTGTGTGGTTGTGTGAGATGTGTTCAGTATTTTGCAGTTTGGGTGTGTGGTTGTGTGAGTTGTGTTCAGTATTCAGCAGTTTGGGTGTGTGGTTGTGTGAGTTGTGTTCAGTATTTAGCAGTTTGGGTGTGTGGTTGTGTGAGTTGTGTTCAGTATTCAGCAGTTTGGGTGTGTGGTTGTGTGAGTTGTGTTCAGTATTCAGCAGTTTGGGTGTGTGAGTTGTGTTCAGTATTCAGCAGTTTGGGTGTGTGGTTGTGTGAGTTGTGTTCAGTATTTAGCAGTTTGGGTGTGTGGTTGTGTGTGAGTTGTGTTCAGTATTCAGCAGTTTGGGTGTGTGGTTGTGTGAGATGTGTTCAGTATTTTGCAGTTTGGGTGTGTGGTTGTGTGAGTTGTGTTCAGTATTCAGCAGTGTGTGGTTGTGTGAGTTGTGTTCAGTATTCAGCAGTTTGGGTGTGTGGTTGCGTGAGTTGTGTTCAGTATTCAGCAGTTTGGGTGTGTGGTTGTGTGAGTTGTGTTCAGTATTCAGCAGTTTGGTTGTGTGGTTGTGTGAGTTGTGTTCAGTATTCAGCAGTTTGGGTGTGTGGTTGTGTGAGTTGTGTTCAGTATTTTGCAGTTTGGGTGTGTGGTTGTGTGAGTTGTGTTCAGTATTCAGCAGTTTGGGTGTGTGGTTGTGTGAGTTGTGTTCAGTATTCAGCAGTTTGGGTGTGTGGTTGTGTGAGATGTGTTCAGTATTTTGTAGTTTGGGTGTGTGGTTGTGTGAGTTGTGTTCAGTATTCAGCAGTTTGGGTGTGTGGTTGTGTGAGTTGTGTTCAGTATTCAGCAGTTTGGGTGTGTGGTTGTGTGAGTTGTGTTCAGTATTCAGCAGTTTGGGTGTGTGGTTGTGTGAGTTGTGTTCAGTATTCAGCAGTTTGGGTGTGTGGTTGGGTGTGTGGTTGTGTGAGTTGTGTTCAGTATTCAGCAGTTTGGGTGTGTGGTTGTGTGAGTTGTGTTCAGTATTCAGCAGTTTGGGTGTGTGAGTTGTGTTCAGTATTCAACAGTTTGGGTGTGTGGTTGTGTGAGTTGTGTTCAGTATTCAGCAGTTTGGGTGTGTGGTTGTGTGAGTTGTGTTCAGTATTCAGCAGTTTGGGTGTGTGGTTGTGTGAGTTGTGTTCAGTATTCAGCAGTTTGGGTGTGTGGTTGTGTGAGTTGTGTTCAGTATTCAGCAGTTTGGGTGTGTGGTTGTGTGAGATGTGTTCAGTATTTTGCAGTTTGGGTGTGTGGTTGTGTGAGTTGTGTTCAGTATTCAGCAGTTTGGGTGTGTGGTTGTGTGAGTTGTGTTCAGTATTTAGCAGTTTGGGTGTGTGAGTTGTGTTCAGTATTCAGCAGTTTGGGTGTGTGGTTGTGTGAGTTGTGTTCAGTATTCAGCAGTTTGGGTGTGTGAGTTGTGTTCAGTATTCAGCAGTTTGGGTGTGTGGTTGTGTGAGTTGTGTTCAGTATTTAGCAGTTTGGGTGTGTGGTTGTGTGAGTTGTGTTCAGTATTCAGCAGTTTGGGTGTGTGGTTGTGTGAGTTGTGTTCAGTATTCAGCAGTTTGGGTGTGTGGTTGTGTGAGTTGTGTTCAGTATTCAGCAGTTTGGGTGTGTGGTTTGTGTGAGTTGTGTTCAGTATTCAGCAGTTTGGGTGTGTGGTTGTGTGAGTTGTGTTCAGTATTCAGCAGTTTGGGTGTGTGGTGTGTGTGAGTTGTGTTCAGTATTCAGCAGTTTGGGTGTGTGGTTGTGTGAGTTGTGTTCAGTATTCAGCAGTTTGGGTGTGTGGTTGTGTGAGTTGTGTTCAGTATTCAGCAGTTTGGGTGTGTGGTTGTGTGAGTTGTGTTCAGTATTCAGCAGTTTGGGTGTGTGGTTGTGTGAGTTGTGTTCAGTATTTAGCAGTTTGGGTGTGTGGTTGTGTGAGTTGTGTTCAGTATTCAGCAGTTTGGGTGTGTGGTTGTGTGAGTTGTGTTCAGTATTCAGCAGTTTGGGTGTGTGGTTGTGTGAGATGTGTTCAGTATTTTGCAGTTTGGGTGTGTGGTTGTGTGAGTTGTGTTCAGTATTCAGCAGTTTGGGTGTGTGGTTGTGTGAGTTGTGTTCAGTATTTAGCAGTTTGGGTGTGTGGTTGTGTGAGTTGTGTTCAGTATTCAGCAGTTTGGGTGTGTGGTTGTGTGAGTTGTGTTCAGTATTCAGCAGTTTGGGTGTGTGAGTTGTGTTCAGTATTCAGCAGTTTGGGTGTGTGGTTGTGTGAGTTGTGTTCAGTATTTAGCAGTTTGGGTGTGTGGTTGTGTGTGAGTTGTGTTCAGTATTTTGCAGTTTGGGTGTGTGGTTGTGTGAGTTGTGTTCAGTATTCAGCAGTTTGGGTGTGTGGTTGTGTGAGTTGTGTTCAGTATTTAGCAGTTTGGGTGTGTGGTTGTGTGAGTTGTGTTCAGTATTCAGCAGTTTGGGTGTGTGGTTGTGTGAGTTGTGTTCAGTATTCAGCAGTTTGGGTGTGTGGTTGTGTGAGATGTGTTCAGTATTTTGCAGTTTGGGTGTGTGGTTGTGTGAGTTGTGTTCAGTATTTTGCAGTTTGGGTGTGTGGTTGTGTGAGTTGTGTTCAGTATTTTGCAGTTTGGGTGTGTGGTTGTGTGAGTTGTGTTCAGTATTTTGCAGTTTGGGTGTGTGGTTGTGTGAGTTGTGTTCAGTATTCAGCAGTTTGGGTGTGTGGTTGTGTGAGTTGTGTTCAGTATTCAGCAGTTTGGGTGTGTGGTTGTGTGAGTTGTGTTCAGTATTCAGCAGTTTGGGTGTGTGGTTGTGTGAGTTGTGTTCAGTATTCAGCAGTTTGGGTGTGTGGTTGTGTGAGTTGTGTTCAGTATTCAGCAGTTTGGGTGTGTGGTTGTGTGAGTTGTGTTCAGTATTCAGCAGTTTGGGTGTGTGGTTGTGTGAGTTGTGTTCAGTATTCAGCAGTTTGGGTGTGTGGTTGTGTGAGTTGTGTTCAGTATTCAGCAGTTTGGGTGTGTGGTTGTGTGAGTTGCGTTCAGTATTTTGCAGTTTGGGTGTGTGGTTGTGTGGTTGTGTGAGTTGTGTTCAGTATTCAGCAGTTTGGGTGTGTGGTTGTGTGAGTTGTGTTCAGTATTCAGCAGTTTGGGTGTGTGGTTGTGTGAGTTGCGTTCAGTATTTTGCAGTTTGGGTGTGTGGTTGTGTGAGATGTGTTCAGTATTTTGCAGTTTGGGTGTGTGGTTGTGTGAGTTGTGTTCAGTATTCAGCAGTTTGGGTGTGTGGTTGTGTGAGTTGCGTTCAGTATTTTGCAGTTTGGGTGTGTGGTTGTGTGGTTGTGTGAGTTGTGTTCAGTATTCAGCAGTTTGGGTGTGTGGTTGTGTGAGTTGTGTTCAGTATTCAGCAGTTTGGGTGTGTGGTTGTGTGAGTTGCGTTCAGTATTTTGCAGTTTGGGTGTGTGGTTGTGTGAGATGTGTTCAGTATTTTGCAGTTTGGGTGTGTGGTTGTGTGAGTTGTGTTCAGTATTCAGCAGTTTGGGTGTGTGGTTGTGTGAGTTGTGTTCAGTATTCAGCAGTTTGGGTGTGTGGTTGTGTGAGTTGTGTTCAGTATTTTGATTAAACAAGGCTAGTTTGCAAAATTGTGTGTTAGCAATTGGAAACAAACTGTAATCAGCTCATCTCTACAGCGCCGCTCTCACTTTCTATCCCAGCATGCAGTTCGGGTTTCATCATCACACGGTCGTCCTGTAACCGTAACCTGCACACACACACACGCACACACACACACACACACCCTGAATAATTCAACAGGACGATCAATGATTAAATGCCTTTATCCGAAACTCTCCTGCATCCCGAGACCATATCAAACCAAAGCGTTGTAAAATAACCTTTTGTTACTTGTTTTGTTTGATTCAGTGATATTACATAATATTTTGACTTCAATAACAGCTGTTCATTTAGTGTGTTCATCAGTGTGTTCATCTGATTCTGATAGATGACTGATTCATCAATAATGTTATTTTAAAGAAAAGCATTCGTCATCATCATCATGATGATCCTCTTCCTCAATCCTCTTATTCAGTCATGCTGTAAAAAATGACTTTTGGGATGTTGTAAATAAAACGTTCCGGCAAGGTTTTCCCAGCGTTATGAATAAGCGTTCTTCCAGTAACATTATTAGAACGTTCGTTCAATGTTATATGGTCTTTAATAATGTTGAAATGTTAGCGCAAAAACATTTTTCATGACGTTTTAAATGTTGTTGCGCTAACATTTCAACATATTATATTGTTTTGTAATGTTATACTCATTATCAAATGTTGCACATTCAAAAAGTAAGTTCCCAATGTATTTAAAATGATGAAATGGAATGTTCAGTAAATATTTTTGCTAACCTATTTAAAAATCTTAATGGCAACATTCTTAGAATATTATGATAAATGTTATCACTTCAAAAGTTCACGTTTAATTCAATGTTACTTGCTGTTTGTTTGTAAATGTGCTAGTGCTGTCGAATTGATTAATTGTGATTAATTGCGATTAATCGCATCTAACATAAAAGTATATATTATTATTATATTTATATATGTCTGTATGTGTATATACACTGTATTGTGCACATTTATATGTGTATATGTATATATACACAGACACACATAGTATACAATTACATATATATACATAGCCTAAATATATTATGTAAACAAACTTTTAGCCGATGTTAGATGTGATTAATCGCGATTAATCGATTCGACTGCACTAGTACTTGCTTGTTTCGGATACTTTCACCCTTTATAGTTTTGACTGATTTATAATATCTTGTCTTCACTCTGTATGTTAAGTGAATCAAACACATTAATAGAAGAATGATTGCAGGTGGTAGGATGTGTGTGTGTGTGTGTGTGTGTGTGTGTGTGTGTGTGTGTGTGTGTGTGTGTGTGTGTGTGTGTGTGTGTGTGTGTGTGTGTGTGTGAAGATAAACAACAGAAGATTGTTCATATGTTTCCCAGAGACTTTCATGCATGATGGATTTGATTTTGAATGCAAATTAAGCACCTGTGCTCAACTAAATATAATTCTGACTCATGCATTGGTTTACAAAATTAATGCATTCACAGTTACGCACACTTTATTTTAAGGTGTCATTGTTACAGTGTAATTATATATTTAAGTACTGAGTAATATTAAGCAACTACATGTACTTACTATAGGGTTAGGGTAGGATTAGGGTTTGGTTGAGGGTTAGTTGCATGTAATTATGCATGATTTACTGTTATTACTATGGTAAGTACATGTAACATATGTAACATGACACTGTAAAATAAAGTGTTACCTAAAAATCAGAATGTTCCTCTAGTCTCCCATGCATCAAACAAGCCAAACTAGATCAAGTGTACATTGTTTATTCTCATGTACTCATGTTTTACATACATTAAAACGATTTTGTACAAAATATAAACTATGCAAGAGAAAAACAATATTACAAAGTGTCCATCTCATGCCAATGAATGACTAACAGTTTGATTCAGAACTAAAGTGGGCAAATACACAGATGAAAATCCACCTGCAACTCCAAGTGACAAACCCAAAAGACCCATTAAAAAAAAAAACGTGAGTTTAGTTTGGATCACAATGTGTAAAATGCATCTTGCACGATCCGGCCATCAACCAAAGATCATACAATGTCCCGTCCAGCAGATTTGTGCCGGGACATCTGCCTTCATATCGCTCTACAGGCTCAGCAATGCAAAAACTGGAAGTTTTCTTGTGGGAAAGGAAGCCAGGTGAGGTTTTAATAATGTCCTCCATGTGTCCAGGGCCAAAAAATCCAATTGAGGTGAAGCTACAGAAGGAGAAGTGGCAGAACTGGCCCCGGGGAACATGTGAATGATGATCAATCTGAACCTCAACAGCAGAGATGCAGGAGGCTGCTTGCCATGGCGACGGGGACGAGCACGTAGAGCGCGCGAGCCTGCGTCATAACGCCGGTGCCGGTGGGCGCGGTCGCGTTCGCGGAGACGTACGTGTCCGTGGCCATGGTGTCGTTCGCGCTCACGGTCTGATTCCCGGCCTGCTCGGTGGAGTTGTTCGGGGAGACTGTGCTCTGGGACAAAACCTGAGGAGAAGAAAAAAAGACAAAAGAAAAAAAAAAGAGGACATTATCACACGAGCACATGCAAATGAAACAGTTACGCGCGGTCGATACGCGCCACGCTTAAGTTATGCAAAACACTTCCAAAACCTTCATTTGCATCCTCAAATCTCAGCGGGATGTATTCTTTCATGCAAATCACACATATTTGCATGTCGCATGAAATTTATTTTTATTTATTTTTTTATTTTACCTTTATTTAACCAGGTGAGCACGTAGAGAACACGTTCTCAATTGAAACGGCGACCTGGCCAAGATAAAGCGAAAAAATATCGCTTTATCGATATTTATAAAAATGCATACGATCCAATGAGCCTTTTAAAATACGCGCGCAAAACAGCAAGTGCGTCTGCAGGGAAATCACCACGAGCGCGCCCTGAAACAGCGTTAAGATCAGATACGCTGAGGGAAACTGCATGCTTTATAACGGTCCAGTCAATCTGAGATAAAAGCGAGCGGAGAGAGGGAGAGAGAAAGTGTGTGTGTGTGTGTTTCGGGTTCTCACGCAGGGAAAGACACGGATCAGGTGTCCGAGACAGAACAGTCTCTGAGAAACTCAAGCCTCGGGACAGACATCGATACACTTTAAATGATTCATTCTCCAAAAACCACAAGCGCGGTGGTCGAGCTGGTAACAAACTGTCCCTTTCTCCGAATGGAAAGCCTGAGTGAAGATGAGGATTTTTTTGTTGGCAACTATTGCATTTTTTATTTTTTAAATAATAGGCTATAACTTTTTCGTATTTTAATGATGCTTTGGCTATATTGTAGTTTGTGTAGAAAATCATCTCAATTAAGCTCGTTAAAATGATTATCTTGACCCTGATTCCACATTTAAAACGAACAAAGTGCCCAAATGTAACTTTGCAAACACTCAATCGCGCACGAAGGATTGGATGAATCCTGCATTCCCACTTCGTTCAATTTTAACATTGACTTTATATATATAGCCTGATTTGAAATGTATATTCATTATCCTCTTTAGGACCCCAGGTGCATTACAACGCAGATATATAAGGCGTAATAACGCGTTTAAAAAGCCTTTTATTTCTATAGCGCTTTACACAACACAGCTTTACTGAGATAACAGGAAAATAATGCAACAAAGTTTGTTTCCAGAAGAAAATAGCGTCATAGTGTATATCTTATGAAGCATAACATATACAATCAACATGTGAAGTCTTACCTGAGTGATTAAGCAGAAAGCGCAGAAAATTACTCCAGCGGGAGCCATTCTGGTGATGAAGATGAAGATGATGATGAAGAGTGGAGCTGGTGTGAGAGTGGGTTCATCTAAAGGGAGACGCCGGCTGCTACTGAAGCTTTTATACTGGGGCCGTGTTTTATACTGGGATACGTCACATACCTCACCCCCACCCACCCACACCCCCAAAAACAACAAGCTTAATGAACTTTGCTTTTTATAACACATATCTAGTATTTGCAGAGGGCGGGGAGGCTAAATTACAGGATAAATATCAGTTAGAGGTCTTTAGAGGTCATACCGAGGAATAATGACTATATATTGATTAATATTTAAAACTTCGGAACAGCGTCAAATAGTAATTGCTATCGAGTTTATTTTGATTCGCGCGCCCTCTAGCGGCGGTGTGTGCAATCACACCTCACACACTCACAGCTTATTATACGCGTTCCTCTTAGCAAACCGAATCGAGTGTTTCTCACACACAAGTCTGGGAAGCAGCAAGTATGCCAGGTGTAGAAAGTGGCATTTCACACTCTAAAATGTTTCTGAAACGTTTGAGGAGCGTTTTCAGACAATAACGTCTTTAGACGTTTACCAGGGTAGTACTAAATGTAAACTAAGTGTTTCTGAAACGTTTGATGAGTGTATTCAGCAAAGTTCTCTTAATATTATGAACAAAGGTTCTACCAGAAAAATTTATAGAACATTCGTTATCTAGTTTCTGGTCTTTAATAATGTTCTCAAAACATTAGCGTAAGAACGTCAGTCATGGAACATTATTTTTTACAATGTTAGCTACTAGCTAGACAGAAGAACGTTCAGAGAACATTCACAAAAGTAACGTTACGATAAAGTTAGCAAACTTATAAGATGTAATGTCCCCTTATTTGTCGGCTAGAACCAAGGAAAATAATTGTTATTTTAAACTGAAATAGGCCTAATTGAAATTCAGAAATAACGTTTTCATGGGAATGTTAGCAAAACATTCTTTGAACATTTTTGCTAGCCGGGTAGATGGTAATACTGTGGGCTTTTGGACATTTATGATGGTATTACCACAGTATTTGTATTTATTTACACTGGCGTAAACACCACGGTGCTTCTCTTGTACACACACAGACTCATCACTGAAGCTTCATCTCCCTCTAGTGGCCAGAAGAAGCACTTCATCTTTTACACACACTCCAGTGAATATGAATCCATCTGATGATGAACTAACACACACACACACACACACACACACACACACACACACACACACACACACACACACACACACACACACACACACACACACACACACACACACACACACACACACTCTTCAGGTGCTGCTGCAGCAGATGTGTGTGTGTGGAGGGAGTTTCAGGAGTGTGTGTGTTTGCCAGCGGGGATCCGATGACGCCCGCCGGGCCGAAACCAGACCCGGGGCCCCGAACCGGCTCTCGGCTTACAGGAGCGCTTATTCTTCCATACACTGAGCTGAGAGAGAGAGAGAGAGAGAGAGAGAGAGAGAGAGAGAGAGAGAGAGAGAGAGAGAGAGTGAGTGTGTGTGTGTGTGTGTGTGACACTTTTTGTTTATGTGTCAGATTTTCGTCATAATTATGATTTAGCAGCCTGTCATAAATGACTTGCATGACATCATTTCGACTTTATCTCATTTTCAACTTTTTTTCATCATTTAAATATTTTAATCACGTAACTGTGTTTTAGCATGTCATAACTTCTACTTTTTAAAATATCATGACTATGACTAAGTATGTCATAATTTCAACATTTTATCTCATAATAATGACTTTGCATGACATAATATCGACTTTATCTCATAGTTTCAACTTTAATATCTAAAATTTGACTCATAATTATGTTTTAGCATGTCATAATTTTGACTTTTTATTCATATCATTTTCAATTTTACTTTATATCATAATTATGACTTGGTATATCATAATTTCAATGTTTTAATTTCATTATTATGTCTTATATGGCGTAAGTATATCATAATTTCGACTTTTTATCTTATAGATATGGCTCAGTGAATCTCACTTTTACTTTATTGCATAATTTTGACTTTTTAATGTCATAATTAAGATTTATCCTACCAATGCATGCTTTATTTCCCCTGTCCTGCAGAAATGTTCTTCATAAGCTAAATAAATATAATATAATATATAATAAATAAATACGGGTTAAAGGTCCAGGCGCGTAACAGAAGTCGTGCTCGTGCCCGAGAGTGAAAGAGTCAGCCTGTGTTTTCCTGACTCGCTCCTCGCATTCCTGCAGAAACTGATCCTGGGAGTGTGTGTGTGTGTGTGTGTGTGAGGAGGCGTGTAGAGTTTCTCCTCCTCCTCCTGATCTCTCCTGATCTCCTCTCATTGTTCCCGCGCACCGCGTCAGATTCGCGTGTCAGCCGCGCCTGTGAGCGTCGGTCCCGCGCGCCGCGTCGCGATCATGCCGGAGATGGAAACAGCGTCGCGCGCGTCGGAGAACAAGCGCAGCAGGAAGACCGCGCGCCCCGTCCGGAGAGCCGTGAACGAGGAGATGAAGGTACGAGATGCCAGTCTTCTGTTATTTACAGTCGTGCCAGTAAAGCAGTGTGTGGAACTGGGAGACGGAGACCTGAACATCTCGAACACGAGCAGAGTCTGGGTCTGGGTCTAAGTCTGGGACGTGTTCGCCGAGTCTGGGTCTGGGACGTGTTCGCCGAGTCTGGGTCTGGGTCTGGGTCTGGGACGTGTTCGCTGAGCCGATAGTTGAGGTTGAGCAATGAGCGAGTCTTGTTGTTGTTGGTGAGAGTTGTTCAGATTCAGAAGCTTGATGGAAACACGAGGTTCACTGGCATCTCATACTGGAGACTATAGAGACCAGTGTAACATTTACTGAGTTCTGCAGGGATGAGATGAGATGAGCAGCTCATGATGTGATGCCAAAAAGCCGTGTGTGTGTGTGTGTGTGTGTGTGTGTGTGTGTAGCCTACACTGGATTAATGTTGTGTCGTGTATCCTATTTAGTTTTTTTTTTTAACAGATAAAACATTACTGTATATATATATATTAATATATAATATATACATTATATATATTTATAATGTTTTATCTTTTCAAAAACAAATGCTTAAATAAGCTTTTTATATCAAATATAACAAATGGAATATAGAAATACTTAAAAAATAAAATACTGAATGTAATAAAATTATAAAAAATGTAATGTTTTAATACTTTTTATATTTTATTTTAATATAATGTATTTATTTTTCATATATTTTTTCCATTTTATATTAAATATTTAATTTAATTTATATGGATTATTTGATTACAAATATAAAAAAATTTAATACTTTATGTAATACAATTATTTAAATTATTTAAAAAAACATTTTTACGTTTTATTTTTTAAATAATGTATTTATTTTTCATGTTTTTATATTACATTTCTATTTTTTATATTTTGTAACTGATTTGTTTTAAAAATATATTTTTTTATAGAGAATAGAGAAATGTTTAAAAAAATAAAATACTGTATGCAATAAAATTATAAAATAAAACATTTTAATACGATTTTATTTTTCATGTCTTTATATTACATTTTTAAAAGTTTTGTATTAAATATTCTCTTTTTAAAATATACAAATATTTTAAGTAATATATTTAACAAAAAATATAAAACTAATGGAAAAATAAAATATATAAAATATATATTTTTAAATTGACATGAATATAAAAAATTATGATATAAAGGCATTTAAAAAAATAAAATATTTTATACAAAATTTTACATTAGTGAATCACCAATTTGCATTCGTCTAAACAAACAACATCATATCATATAGAAATAAATCTTCAGATTCTGCACATGATCGAGGAGTTTCAGCTGCTCGCGCATCAAAGCATGTTCAGCACCAGATGTGTGTGTTAACTTACACACCGTCACACAACTGACACGTTGACCTTCTTGAGTTCCTGGCTTTTATTCAAGCACACACACACACACACACACACACACACACACACACACACACACACACACACACACACACACACACACACACACACAGCCGAGACCTATTTCACAAGTCGTGTTTGATATGTGAGCCGGACACCTGATACATGATGTGTGTATAAGCGGATGCCCACGTGACACCGAGAGGTTCTCAGGAGTGTGTCTGTGAGATTTTCCATCTCTGCGAGGGAGGAAACGGCGCTTTTTGTGGGAGCGATTCTGGATCTCAGCAAATGATATCCATT
>CM038629.1:45918182-45920682 GCA_021554675.1 Leuciscus idus | reverse complement strand
ACACACACACACTAACCCGACCCCTAACCCTACCCATCACACACACACGCACACACACACACACTAACCCGACCCCTAACCCTACCCATCACACACATCGCCTGAAACAACGATCATTGTGTCAGGACCGCTTCCCACGTACCGATTAGGGCATGAAAAGTTCAGCAGATTATTTGCGCTAAATGAATGGTTAATGTCATTAATGTCAGAAACTGCTCTTTGTAAATAATTGGAATCTGTTTTGGGAGCGTCCTAGGCTTTTCCGTGCTGATGGCTTACACCCAAGCAGATTCGGAGCGGATCTTCTGTCAGATAACATCTCCAAAATGTTAAATACCGTTTGACTAGTAACCAAAAGTCCAAATCATAGTCTCTGCTGCACCAATTTAACTGATATAAATACTAGTGTAGAACATTGCATAGAAACCGTGTCTATTCCTCGTTTAGTGAGATCAAATAATAAATCTAATGCAGGATTTAGGAAAAATCTAATTGTTATTAAAACAGAAAATGTTGCTATTAGTAAACAAAAACTATTTCTAAAGCTAGGTCTTCTAAACATTAGATCACTCACACCTAAGGCAGTTATTGTAAATGAAATAGTCACAGATAATAGCTTCGATGTACTTTGCCTTACTGAAACCTGGCTTAAACCAAATGATTATTTCGGTATTAATGAGTCTACTCCTCCTGGATACTGTTATAAGCATGAGCCCCGTCTGATTGGTCGTGGCGGCGGTGTTGCAACCATTTATAGAGATATTCTCAATGTTACTCAGAAAACGGGTTATAAGTTTATTTCATTTGAAGTACTTGTACTAAATGTTACGCTCTTAGATGTTAGAAAAACATCCCTATTATCTCTAGCCTTGGCTACCGTATATAGACCGCCTGGGCCTTACGCTGATTTCCTAAAAGAGTTTGCAGATTTTCTCTCAGACCTATTAGTCAATGTCAATAAAGCATTAATTGTTGGAGATTTTAACATACACGTAGATAATCGCAAATGATGCGTTAGGGGCTGCGTTTACAGATTTATTAAATTCATTTGGGGTCAAGCAAAACGTCACCAGACCAACACATCGTCTTAATCATACACTCAATTTAATTATATCACATGGAACCGATCCAACCGATATAGATATCATTCCACAAAGTGATGAAGTCACTGATCACTACATGGTAACTTGCATATTACGTACTGCTGTAATATGTCATGCGGCGTCGCGTTATCGACCAGGCAGAACAATCCTTCCATCCACCATAGATAATTTCTCAAATTGCTTATCTAATCTGTCTCAGCTGCGGCCTGAACCCAAACAAACAGATGAACTAGAAGAACTAACTAGCACTATGAGCACCATTCTCTCTAGAACATTGGATGTGGTTGCACCTATTAAATTAAAAAAGGTCAGAGAGAAAAATAAAGCACCATGGTATAACAATACTACGCATGTTTTAAAGAGAGAAACGCGTATTTTAGAGCGTAAATGGAAACAAACTAATTTAGAGGTCTTTAGAATCGCGTGGAAAGACAGTATGTCACGTTATAAAAAGGCCCTAAAAGCGGCCAGGGCTGAGCACCTCCGCAAACTAATAGAAAACAACCAAAACAATCCAAGGTTTTTATTTAACACCGTGGCTAGACTAACAAATAAACAGACGTCACCCGAACAAAATATCCCGTTACAGTTCAGTAGTAATGATTTCATGAACTTCTTCACTGAGAAAATAGAAAGCATCAGAACCACAATTGTAAACGTTCAATCTTCAATCGCGCCTTATAATTCAGCTTCAATTATCACCCCGAAAGAACAATTACAGTGCTTTACAACTATAGAACAAAAAGAGTTAAATAAACTTATCACTTCATCTAAAACAACAACATGTTTATTAGATCCTATACCAACTAAACTACTGAAAGAAGTGTTACCTGTAGTGGAAGAGCCTCTCCTCAATATTATTAACTCGTCTTTATCTTTAGGTCATGTTCCAAGAACATTTAAACTGGCAGTTATAAAACCTCTCATTAAGAAACCACAATTAGATCATAATAATCTAGCAAATTATAGACCCATTTCAAATCTTCCATTTATGTCTAAAATATTAGAAAAAGTGGTGTCCGCTCAACTGGGCTCTTTCTTGCAACAAAATGAGATCTATGAAAAGTTTCAGTCTGGATTCAGACCGCATCATAGCACTGAAACTGCGCTCGTTAAAATCACAAATGATTTACTTTTAGCTTCTGACCAAGGCTGTATCTCAATACTAGTTTTACTTGATCTTAGTGCTGCGTTCGATACTATAGATCATACATTACTCTTAGATCGACTACAAAATTATACTGGTGTTCAAGGACAAGCACTAAGCTGGTTCAAATCATACCTATCTGACCGCTACCATTTTGTCTATTTAAATGGAGAAAAATCGATCATAACTCCAGTAAACTATGGAGTGCCGCAGGGATCTGTATTAGGCCCTCTGTTATTTTCAATATATA
>CM038629.1:45908182-45913182 GCA_021554675.1 Leuciscus idus | reverse complement strand
GTGTAGTGTGTTTCCTCTCAGTGTGTTCTGTGTGACAGTGTGTGTTATCTCAGTGAGGGTTGTGTGTAGTGTGTTTCCTCTCAGTGTGTTCTGAGTGACAGTGTGTGTTATCTCAGTGAGGGTTGTGTGTAGTGTGTTTCCTCTCAGTGTGTTCTGAGGGACAGTGTGTGTTATCTCAGTGAGGGTTGTGTGTAGTGTGTTTCCTCTCAGTGTGTTCTGAGTGACAGTGTGTGTTATCTCAGTGAGGGTTGTGTGTAGTGTGTTTCCTCTCAGTGTGTTCTGTGTGACAGTGTGTGTTATCTCAGTGAGGGTTGTGTGTAGTGTGTTTCCTCTCAGTGTGTTCTGAGTGACAGTGTGTGTTATCTCAGTGAGGGTTGTGTGTAGTGTGTTTCCTCTCAGTGTGTTCTGTGTGACAGTGTGTGTTATCTCAGGGAGGGTTGTGTGTAGTGTGTTTCCTCTCAGTGTGTTCTGTGTGACAGTGTGTGTTATCTCAGTGAGGGTTGTGTGTAGTGTGTTTCCTCTCAGTGTGTTCTGAGTGACAGTGTGTGTTATCTCAGGGAGGGTTGTGTGTAGTGTGTTTCCTCTCAGTGTGTTCTGAGTGACAGTGTGTGTTATCTCAGGGAGGGTTGTGTGTAGTGTGTTTCCTCTCAGTGTGTTCTGAGTGACAGTGTGTGTTATCTCAGTGAGGGTTGTGTGTAGTGTGTTTCCTCTCAGTGTGTTCTGAGTGACAGTGTGTGTTATCTCAGTGAGGGTTGTGTGTAGTGTGTTTCCTCTCAGTGTGTTCTGAGTGACAGTGTGTGTTATCTCAGTGAGGGTTGTGTGTAGTGTGTTTCCTCTCAGTGTGTTCTGAGTGACAGTGTGTGTTATCTCAGGGAGGGTTGTGTGTAGTGTGTTTCCTCTCAGTGTGTTCTGAGTGACAGTGTGTGTTATCTCAGGGAGGGTTGTGTGTAGTGTGTTTCCTCTCAGTGTGTTCTGAGTGACAGTGTGTGTTATCTCAGTGAGGGTTGTGTGTAGTGTGTTTCCTCTCAGTGTGTTCTGAGTGACAGTGTGTGTTATCTCAGTGAGGGTTGTGTGTAGTGTGTTTCCTCTCAGTGTGTTCTGAGTGACAGTGTGTGTTATAGTGTTTGGCTGCACTGAGCTGTTTTGAGCCGTGTGTTAAGAGTTGTGTTGCTCTGAGTGAGTTTTGCAGGTGATGTGAACTGTTTAGCTCAGGTAACTGCTGCTGTGCAGACTGTAGTTAGAGTTTTGCACATGTAGCTCCAGTTGTGCTCACTGTCGTTTAGCAATCGAAAAAAAACTGTAAATAACAAACACAAGTGCATGCGCACGCAACGACCGGCAGTGAAAAGTTTGGCGTTCTCATGTCCTCGTGTTTCATGTGTTTTATGTCCTTTACTTTTAGTTTTGAAGTTTATTCAATTAATTTATTCATGGGAACTATATACCCATCGAGGGGCTTGCGCAAAAAATGGATATATTTGACCTCATTGTCCTGTGGACTTTGTGGCGCGTTTGTGACTCTAATGACTTCGACGGGCAAAGTCGGTTGCACTACTCAAGAGAGAGATGCTGCTGCTGCTGCTGCTGCTGTTAAACTGTATGCGTCCAATGCGCGTGGTGGATTTTATACCACATCTTCCGAACTTTATTTTGAGACGACAACCATACGAAAAATTGGAAAAACCGAGGGGAAGGAGAAGGAAGCGAGGAAAACGAGGTGGTGTAAAGTTACGCCAGAGGAAACAGCGTCTGTCCCGGATTCCTCTGCCCTCGGTGATTATGGGGAATGTTCAGTCCTTGAGAAATAAAACGGATGAACTACAGCCAGGGGTATGTCCGATTCCAGAAGGATTTTAAAAACTGTGGCATCCTGGCTTTTACTGAGACATGGCTCAATGAGCAGGACCCAGACACAGACCTGTGCATCGATGGATTTGGAACCCCGTTTCGTTTGGATCGTGATGCGGAGGTGACGGGGAAAAAACAAGGCGGCGGGGTATGTTTGTATGTTAACAAACAATATTGCAGTGCTGTGACTGTTGGAGAACGGATTTGCTCTTCGAATGTCGAACTCTTAACAGTATCACTACGCCCGTTTTACTTGCCTCGTGAGTTCCCGCAAATTTTTATGACTGTGTCTATATCCATCCAAAGGCAGATGCCGTCTCTGCCGCTAGTACCATTTTTGAGGTGGTACAAAAATTACAGTCGATATCACCGGAAGCGACGAGTTTGTTATTGGGTGATTTTAACCATGTGTCACTGAAAAAAGCACTTCCACATTACTATCAATACGTCACTTGTCCAACCAGACGGAATAAAACACCTGATCTGTGTTATGGAACAGTAAAGGACGCCAAATCACTTCCATTACCTCCTTTGGGCTCGGCTGATCACAACTGTGTGTTTTTACTGCCCACCTACAAGACTGTCTTAAAGGGTTAGTTCACCCAAAAATGAAAATTCTGTCAGTAATTACTCACCCTCATGTTGTTCCAACCGTGTAAGACCTTCGTTCATCTTCGGAACACAAGTTAAGATATTTTTGATGAAATCTGAGTGCTGGATCACTTCTCCATAGGCTGCTAGGTGGCCCAAACTTGCTGGCCCAGAAAAGTTATTAAAGAGATCGTTAATATAGTCCAAGTGACTACAGTGGCTCAATCTTAAGTATATCAAGCGACGAGAATACTTTTTGTGCGCAAAAACAAACAAAAATAACGACTTTATTCCACTATTCATTTCCTTCTCTCTGGGCCTCGTAGTGTTTTTGCGCAGCGCGTCTGTGTTACACGTCACCACGTAGGCTCACTATTGGCCGACGCTTGTCATGTGTGTGATGCGTGATGACGTGTAACACAGACGCGCAGCGCAAAAACACTACGAGGCCCAGAGAGAAGGAAATGAATAGTGGAATAAAGTCGTTATTTTTGTTTGTTTTTGCGCACAAAAAGTATTCTCGTCGCTTGATATACTTAAGATTGAGCCACTGTAGTCACTTGGACTATATTAACGATCTCTTTAATAACTTTTCTGGGCCAGCAAGTTTGGGCCACCTAGCAGCCTATGGAGAAGTGATCCAGCACTCAGATTTCATCAAAAATATCTTAATTTGTGTTCCGAAGATGAACGAAGGTCTTACGCGGTTGGAACAACATGAGGGTGAGTAATTACTGACAGAATTTTCATTTTTGGGTGAACTAACCCTTTAAGGAGAGAGAAGGTGCAAACTAAGGATGTAAAGGTGTGGACTGAGGACTCCGTGCTCTGTTTACAAGAGTGTTACGATTGCACGGACTGGAATGTGTTTAGAGAAAGCTGTGGTGATGACTTGGATGAACTTACTGATGTGACCTGTTCCAATGTTGCTTTTTGTAGAGATATGATAATCCCTAGTAAGACAGTCAAAATCTACTCAAATAACAAACCATGGATGACCAAGTCTGTTAAATCCAGTATAGAATATAAGAGACGGGTCTTTAAATTAGATGAATTTACTGATTTACATAAACAAGCAGCCACTAGGGGGTTGAAAGTAGAAATCCTAAAGGCAAAAAAGAATTATAAAATGCGATTAGAGAGTCAGATGGCTGATAATAAATTGGGTTCGGCCTGGTCCAGTATGAAAGCTATATTAGGGCATTGTAGTTCAAAGCACAATAATGTCATCTTGGATACAATTCGAAATTTGAATTTGCAAATGCTTTGAATGTGTTTTATAATAGTTTTGATACATCTGTTTTTAGTGAGGAACTCCAGGATTTGCGTCACAAGCTTGAGGATAGCCAGCATTTTTGTATAGACCAAAAGGAGGTGGAAAGGGCCTTTTCTTCAGTTAGAGTAAATAAGAGTTATGGGCCTGATAATATCTGTGGCCGGGTACTCAAGTCTTGTGCAAAAGAGTTGAGTCCTGTATTTCTGGATATTTTTAATGAGTCCTTGAGAGTACAGCATGTTCCAAAGGTGTGGAAGGATGCAATGATTGTCCCAGTTCCGAAAGCTAGTTGTCCAAAGACATTAAATGATTTAAGACCAGTGGCTCTTACATCTATTTTAATGAAAATTTTTGAAAGATTTGTGAGATCTGAAATATTAAAGACGACTGAGTGTTTATTAGACCCAATGCAGTTCGCTTATAGATCAAAAAGAGGTGTAGAGGATGCAACGGTCACCTTGATGCATCTGCTTTTGAAACATCTGGAGGGGAAGGGGTCTCATGCAAGGCTTCTATTTGTAGATTTTTCCTCTGCGTTTAATACAATACAACCTCACATTCTAGTAAGTAGACTTTTAGAACAGTTCAAACTGAGTAATAATTTAGTCGGATGGATTTTAGATTTTTTAACTGAGAGAACACAAAGAGTGAAAATAAATAACACAATTTCTGCACAGGTTACTTTACTTCCTCCACTGGTTCACCACAAGGATGTGTACTTTCTCCACTACTGTTTATTCTTTACACAAATATGTGCCAAAGTCAATTGGAAAATCGTGTTGTTTTGAAGTACGCAGACGATACTGTGATTGTCAGTTTGCTTCAGAATAATGAGAATAGTCATGGACCTATTATTAATGACTTTGTTGAGTGGTGTGAGGAGTCTCACCTTCATTTAAATATACTGAAGACCAAGGATATGGTTATTGATTTCAGAAAGAATGTCTATATGCATGAAGTCACGTGCATTAAAGGGATACTCCACCGATTTTTCATATTAAACTATGTTCACTAGAGGGAGCGGGGGCCGGTGAGAGGATTTTTCACGAGTGAAGATATTACTGCGCCAAGTCGAAGTGCTTACAAGCACTTGCTATGGTATTCCGCCATACAATATAGTTATCCATTTTACACGCTTAGAAAAGCGCAACGTTTTGTTTTGTGTCACCGTCCTAGGTCGAGTTACACTACGCGAGTAACTGTATTTAAATAGGGAAAACGTGGAGGTGTTTGGTAGCTTCTCTGCTTGGCCCATATTGAATGAACTGGGCTAAGCTAAGTGCTA
>CM038629.1:45900682-45903182 GCA_021554675.1 Leuciscus idus | reverse complement strand
CCTATATAGCCTATAAGATTAGTATTGACTGAGTTCAGGGGCTGTCATTTGTGAATCAACTTACTTTGTTGTGTATTTTCAACAGTTTCAATATGAAAAATAACTTTTATATTGATTCAATGGATTAATTGCATTTTGAAAAAAAGTTTCATGAATTTATTGCATTTTTGGTAAAAATATATACCGGTTTTATAATAAATCTTTGAAAATCTAAATCTGGATTTGAATTTTTTATGTTATTATAACCTAAAGATGCTAAATAGTGGATAGAAAATAGTGGTTTTCATTTTGCCACTTTCTTGGTAAAGAAAATATAATCCAAATGGATTTATCACGTTTTGGAACCAAACTATAATATTCAGAAGTAAACAGTGTAGCTGACAGAGTGAACAGTGTAGCTGACGGAGTGAACAGTGTAGCTGACAGAGTGAACAGTGCAGCTGACAGAGTGAACAGTGTAGCTGACAGAGTGGCTGACAGAGTGAACAGTGTAGCTGACAGAGGGAACAGTGCAGCTGACAGAGTGAACAGTGCAGCTGACAGAGTGAACAGTGCAGCTGACAGAGGGAACAGTGCAGCTGACAGAGTGAACAGTGTAGCTGACAGAGTGGCTGACAGAGTGAACAGTGTAGCTGACAGAGTGAACAGTGTAGCTGACAGAGGGAACAGTGTAGCTGACAGAGGGAACAGTGCAGCTGACAGAGGGAACAGTGCAGCTGACAGAGGGAACAGTGCAGCTGACAGAGGGAACAGTGCAGCTGACAGAGGGAACAGTGCAGCTGACAGAGTGAACAGTGTAGCTGACAGAGGGAACAGTGCAGCTGACAGAGGGAACAGTGCAGCTGACAGAGGGAACAGTGCAGCTGACAGAGTGAACAGTGTAGCTGACAGAGGGAACAGTGCAGCTGACGGAGTGAACAGTGCAGCTGACAGAGTGAACAGTGCAGCTGACAGAGTGAACAGTGTAGCTGACAGAGTGGCTGACAGAGTGAACAGTGTAGCTGACAGAGGGAACAGTGTAGCTGACAGAGGGAACAGTGCAGCTGACGGAGTGAACAGTGCAGCTGACAGAGGGAACAGTGCAGCTGACAGAGTGAACAGTGTAGCTGACAGAGTGGCTGACAGAGTGAACAGTGTAGCTGACAGAGTGAACAGTGTAGCTGACAGAGGGAACAGTGTAGCTGACAGAGGGAACAGTGTAGCTGACAGAGGGAACAGTGCAGCTGACAGAGTGGCTGACAGAGTGAACAGTGTAGCTGACAGAGGGAACAGTGTAGCTGACAGAGGGAACAGTGCAGCTGACAGAGGGAACAGTGCAGCTGACAGAGTGAACAGTGCAGCTGACGGAGTGAACAGTGCAGCTGACAGGGAACAGTGTAGCTGACAGAGGGAACAGTGCAGCTGACAGAGTGAACAGTGTAGCTGACGGAGTGAACAGTGTAGCTGACAGAGGGAACAGTGCAGCTGACGGAGTGAACAGTGCAGCTGACAGAGTGAACAGTGCAGCTGACGGAGTGAACAGTGTAGCTGACAGAGGGAACAGTGTAGCTGACAGAGGGAACAGTGCAGCTGACAGAGTGAACAGTGCAGCTGACGGAGTGAACAGTGTAGCTGACAGAGGGAACAGTGCAGCTGACAGGGAACAGTGCAGCTGACGGAGTGAACAGTGTAGCTGACAGAGTGGCTGACAGAGTGAACAGTGTAGCTGACAGAGGGAACAGTGTAGCTGACAGAGGGAACAGTGTAGCTGACAGAGGGAACAGTGCAGCTGACAGAGTGAACAGTGTAGCTGACAGAGGGAACAGTGCAGCTGACAGAGTGAACAGTGTAGCTGACAGAGGGAACAGTGTAGCTGACAGAGGGAACAGTGTAGCTGACAGAGGGAACAGTGCAGCTGACGGAGTGAACAGTGCAGCTGACAGAGGGAACAGTGCAGCTGACAGAGTGAACAGTGTAGCTGACAGAGGGAACAGTGCAGCTGACAGAGGGAACAGTGCAGCTGACAGAGGTAACAGTGCAGCTGACAGAGTGAACAGTGCAGCTGACAGAGGGAACAGTGCAGCTGACGGAGTGAACAGTGTAGCTGACGGAGTGAACAGTGTAGCTGACAGAGTGAACAGTGTAGCTGACAGAGTGTTTATGTCAGAATGTTTATTTTTAAACCACAACCTTCTAAGTGCTTCTTTTACCAATATATTTACCGATATCTTTTGCATTTCTAATCCAAACAACGCCAAACTTGGCGCTGCACTTACTCGTGCCCGTAGCGAGACACCTGTCAAGTTTGAAATCCATCGGACTAACGGTTCGAGAGATATGCGAATAACAGACATACAGACAGACAGACGTTTCTGTAATTTATAGATAGATGTGACGTTTATGTAAAATAATTAGTGCTGTGAAATGAGTGCTTCTCTCTCTCTCTCTCTCTCTCTCACTCTCTCTCTGTCTCTCTCTCTCTCTCTGCAGGTGTGTGATTGGTGTAAACACGTGCGTCACA
>CM038629.1:45890682-45895682 GCA_021554675.1 Leuciscus idus | reverse complement strand
CAGACCTATGGCCACCAAAGCGCTTTACATAGCCTCACATTCACCCATTCACACACCGACGGCGGTGTCAGCCATGCAAGGCGCCATCCAGCTCGTCGGGAGCAGCTGGGGTTAGGTGTCTTGCTCATGGACACCTCGACACTTGGTCAGGTGGAACCGGGGATTGAACCACCAACCTTCCGGTTTGTAGACAATCTACATGAACCACTAAACCACTAAGGAAATGTCCCGCCCCTTTCCATAACCGCCAGTTTAACACACTACTAACTAACTCAACCAGGCCCCGCCCCTTTATTCTGCGCATTAATTATTATAATGAGGAATATTGTGACATGTTCGTTCCTGGAAGAAACTCAAGACTACAATGGAGGCGTTTCAGGAGTTCAGAAACACTGACTCTGATATAGAGAAGAACTGGAGCTTCTTCATGCTCAAAAAGCAACACTACACACTAAAGACGAGAAAAAGCAGAATATGTGATCTTTAAAGGTGATGAACGTGAGCAAAGTGAGCAGAAGCGTAATTTGCATTTGTGTTATTTCATAAAGTTGGCATGAAGTGAAAATTCACCCTGTCAATTTTCTAAATGCATGTTATTGTGAACAATTCATCTGTTAAATGTTTAAAAAAAAATTTTTGACAATTGTCAGACTTCTCCTAAACCCCGCCCCTTCAAGCTCACGCTCATCTGCATGAGCCACTCCCACATCTCAACATCCAATCAACAACATGCATTGAAACAAGATCCCGCCTTACATTTACTCTTGTTGGATAATCAGTTGCACAAGATCCATTCGATGCATAATGTTAGTGTAAAGAAAACATTGTATTACGATGATATCACACACACGTTTATATGCTATTACGTGATATTCAAAAGCTCATGGTAGCATCTCAAAATATCAATATTAATACAATCAATGCCATAAACAACATCAGACAGTGACTGATTAAATGAGTAACGCGTGCCTTTAAATGCACAATATTTCACACTAGTGCCAACTGATGCCCTCAGCCATGCATTACACAAGGCCAAACACATGGAATATCGTAATTATAACTCTCTTCATGCTCTCTTATGTTTATTTCATTTTGTATGTTTTTATTGCATTCATCCTGATTTTTATTCTTTAATGTCCATCAGATGTTTTTGGATGTTTTCCATTAATTTAAATGTGATAAATGCTTTAGCATCGTCAATATAATGAGACCTGTAATGAAGTTCACAGGATCAGTGACTGTTTTATGTCATGTTGTGAACAGAGGATTATGCTAATGACTAGATTTGTTGATAATAAAAACCCTAAACACCAAAGTTTTCTTGTCATTTCTTAGTGTTTGTGTTTGTATATATATATATCCTATATTGATTTCCTAATAGATTCCTGGAATAATTAAAAGTGACTAAAATATTAACAACAAAAGTGATTTTTAGTTCAGAGAGACAGAATTATCAAAAATTATTTCAATACTTAAAGTAAAAACTTTTAAACTACTGAAACCAACATTCAAAACCACGGCTAGAAAAATTAATTGGTATTTCGACGCAAAACCTTCTAGAGACCCGAGCCGCTCATTGGTTCTCTCTCCTGTCAATCAAAGAGCTAGGCGCGCTGCCGTCGCGGTCTCGTGCGCGCGCAGGGACAGCTGTCATCGGGTGCACGAGAGGAGCGAAATCATCAAATAGCTTCATCCGTTTACGGTACGTTAATAATTCATAATTAATATTCCACTATGTCCGCAAACCTTTGTGTCTGTTTTAGTGTGAAACCGTGAGAAGAACGAGTTATTTCCGTGAATTTAGCTTGAGATGATTAACTAACAATCAAATATTAGGCTTTATGTTATGTTATGTGTTATGAAGGCAACTCTGACAGAACGACAGTTATTTATGATATTATGCTTTGCAATCAATGATAATAATATTAGAATATTTATATTATAGTAAATGTCTGTTTATAGGTGTTTATTTATTTAATAATGGTGTGATGGTTTTGAGGGGGACAATTATGTTTGATGTTATTTATAATATTATAATATATACATCATAAAAGTAAATGTTTAAATGAGCATGTTAGGCTAATGGCCTGTTATAATGAAGGTAAATATAATTAATATAATGCTAGAGAATATGACAGATGGGGGATGATGAAGAGAGATGCTGATAGTTGTAGACCTACATGCCCAAACATGTGTGAAAACACAATCTTCATCTTCATCTTCATCATCTTCATCTTCATCCTCTGTGTGTGTGTTTTGAGAGTGTTTTTATTATGATACACAGATTATCGTTATTATATGTAGTGTAACACAAGAAAAGAAAATAATCAGTGTGATGTCGTCCAGAACCAGCTCTTTTGTACTCAAATGTGTGTGTGTGTGTGTGTGTGTGTGTGTGTGTGGGTATGTGTGTAAGTGTGTGTGCGGGTATGTGAGTAAGTGGGTATGTGAGTGTGTGAGTGGGTATGTGTGAGTGTGTGGGTATGTAAGTGTGTATGTGTGTGTGTGTGTGTGTGTGTGTGTGTGTGTGGGGGGGGGGGGGGGTGAGTGTGTGTGTGTGTAAGTGTGTGTGCGGGTATGTGAGTAAGTGGGTATGTGAGTGTGTGTGTGGGTATGTGTGTGTGTGTGTGTGTGTGTGTGTGTGTGTGTGTGTGCAGTGATGTAAGCACAGTCAGATGTTTCTCCACATCTCACATCACACACACATGCATGATCACACACTGATGTCATCATCACTCTTGCTGTGTATTTGCATGATAAATGTTGCATTAGTCACAGGCTTTGGGCGTTCGTGTCTGTGTGTGTGTGTGTGTGTGTGTGTGTGTGATGTATTTATATTCTGAGCATGCATGTGCTAAACAGATCTTTTAAAGGAAGGATGACCTATTTTCTTGTTTCTGTTGTGAGTGTGTGTGTGTGTGTGTGTGTGAGAATGAAGCGCGATGGAAAACTGAATAATGGAACAACTTCAGTGAAATATTTATCAGTCATACACCATATAAGCTTCTGCATGCATGATTCTCAGTGTTTTATTAAAATGTAATAATAATAATTAATGTTAATAATAATGCACATTTACACTATAGGTCAATTTGGAATAATTCGTGTTCTGCTCACCAAAGCTGCGTTTATTAGATCATAAATACAGTAAAATATTATTCTAATGTAAATCATCTGTTTTCTATGTGAATATACAGTAAAGTGTAATTTATTCCTGTGATCAAAGCTGGACTTTCAGCATCATTACTCCAGTCTTCAGTGTCACATGATCCTTCACAAATCACTCTAATATGAGGATCTGATGCTGAAAGTAAATCCTCCTCATCCCGATTGTTCTTGTTCTCCAGGGATGGCCGCCGGCTCTTTGAGGATCCTCATTAAAGGAGGGCGTGTGGTGAACGATGATGTCACGGAGGAGGCGGATGTGTTCCTGGAGGACGGGATCATCCGGCGGGTCGAGCGGGATCTGGTGATTCCCGGAGCAAAGGAGATCGACGCGCGCGGGAAACTGGTGATTCCTGGCGGGATCGACTCCAGCGTTCACTTCCAGCAGAGCTTCATGAACGCCTCGACTCAAGACGACTTCTACAGCGGAACCAGGGTGAGACACACACACACACACACACACTCACACTCACACACACACACACACACACTCACACACACACACACACACTCACACACACACACACACACACACTCACACACACTTCCAGCAGAGCTTCATGAACGCCTCGACTCAAGACGACTTCTACAGCGGAACCAGGGTGAGACACACACACACACACACTCACACACACACACTCTCACTCTCACACCCACACACCCACACACACACACACACACACACACTCACACACTCACACACACACACACACACACTCACACACACACACACACACTTCCAGCAGAGCTTCATGAACGCCTCGACTCAAGACGACTTCTACAGCGGAACCAGGGTGAGACACACACACACACACTCACACACACACACTCTCACTCTCACACCCACACACCCACACACACACACACACACACACACACACACACACACACTCACACACTCACACACACACACACACACTCACACACACACACACACACTCACACACACACACACTCACACACACACACACACACTCACACACACACACACTCTCACTCTCACTCACACACACCCACACACACACACACACACACACACACACACACACTCACACACACACTCACACATACCCAAACACACACTCACATACCCACTTACTCACATACCCGCACACACACTTACACACAGACACATACACACACACTCTCACTCACATACACACACATACACACACACACACACACACACACACACAGGGCCGTCGCTAGTGGGGTGAAAGGTGGTGACAATTATAGGGGCTCCCGCTGCCCAGGGGGCCCCACAAAATCCAGCAGTTATACTATATAGGCCCCTGTTGTATGAATAATTATAATATTTATATTAGTTGTATGCCTGAGATTTAAATGAAAACCACAAAAAATTGTCCAAATATCTGCTTCTCTCACCTCCCTATAAATGGTTTAGTCCGATCTAAAGTGTTTATTAATTATTCAGTCAGTGACAAACATCAGATGGACCCAATAAGATTGTAAGTCCCGCCCCAGCTCGTGAACAGAACCAATCAGAGTTGAGGCGGCAGTGCCTGAAGTTAACGCGGTGAACTTGGTGGAAGAGCAGGAGACTGACGGACTGAAAATGTCGGGGAAAAGAAAACATAAATCAGGGAACCAGGAACGCCATGAAAAGAAGGAGAGGGAGGCCAGGAGAGTTGTTGTATCCCAGTCGATCAATACGTTCTTAAAGACAGGTTGCATTGTTATTTCACTGGGAATAAGAACACTACCGTCGACTAAAGCCAGCCGGGTCCTGTGTCACTCTTCATTATCACTGCGCTCCACAATCCACCCAATGATTACGTGCTCAAAAGTTCTCTTTTTACACTATTGTACATGTA